>JANIEX010000761.1:0-20656 GCA_027627405.1 Leucocoprinus birnbaumii
AAACGGATTACAATAAGCTTGCTTCGTTTAAGACAGCGATCATTGTCATCATCACGCGCCAATCTGCCAATCCGACTCCCCATGGTGCGAATACAATTCGAAAGTGCCGTCCCAGAGCCCCGATATTGAATCTAAGGGGCAGGTGAGTTGCTATGTCTCTACTTCTGATTCGAAGACGTAAGTGTCACTGAGTCACTTGTCATCATGATCAAGTATTTTAGCTCGAAGGGCCATATGTTTCATCGTTAATCTGACAATTGTACCAAATTAATCTATAATGAGGGGTTCCTCCTTGTGAATAACGTATTCTGTGCGGGATAGTATTCATGATGCCCTAGGGACCGAACAATTTTAGAATTGTCAGGGATCAATGTTCAACATGGTCAAGCATCCGAAGGTGATTCTCGGATACATACTGTAAAGCATCAACCAATGGCTTGATATCAAAAACATCCACGTTTTGAGTAATAAATGTGATTATGGAGGATTTCATCATGGTCTAAGATAATACAGGTCACTTTGATTTGACACCCTAACTTTATAGCATCATCTTTGGAAGGTAAGGATCAAAAGGCTCTCGTAGATAATCATGTAGATAAGAATATAAGTCCTTGTAGTGAAACTCCTCCATCAGTCGTGACATCGATTGGTTTGTCGTCGCCCAACCCAAATACGACCCGTCAGTCACGCCTGGGTCAATTATACCCCCCAATGTCCTACCATTCGTGCCACAGGCCTGGGAGATGATCTGCAGCGCTTCAGTCTGCTGGCATTCCTGATAAGGTATCTGAAACTGCACGTTTGGGATTCGGAAAAGAGAGGTATTTTGGGTGAGATATAGGATGTTGTCAGCAAGACATAGCCCAACGCGGAGAAAAGCGAGACACTTCTGACAAGAGGCGACCAGTAGACTCGGGGTCGTCAACATCACTTATCATGGAAAGGACCTCGAGCTTGGGGGAGTGAATGATTGGGAGGGATAGATTGGGGTCTGTGTCTGGACACGTGGAAGAGAGCTGGAGTATACGTAATTCGGGAAACATGATGGGCTTCGTTGCACTGGTTTGCTGGCCTGATGCTAAACAACTCTCTAGGTCAAGCCAAGTGAGAGATGTGCAGTTTCGGCAAATCTGCAAGCCCTCGGATAGAAGAATCCCAGCTCCTAAAACGAGCTTGAGCCTCGTGAGCCGGGATACAGGGATGCATTGGATCAGGCTTCGACAAATTACACTGTTGGCTGCGTCCAGATTCAGCGAGGCCAGCTGAATCGATGAAAGCTGCTGAAACAATGATGCAACTTGCGGGGAAAGGTTCGGGGAATCAGGACCACGATGTTTTATCGAGCCACGAAACTGCAAGTCCTTGAGGCGTACAGCGCCTTGGAAGGAACGATGGGCAAAGAGCGCTATGTCTTCCTGGGACTGGAGGAGGAATGCGACATTATTCCAGCGGTCGATTGATGACCACAAGATGTCAAGGACTTTCGTGATGTAGATATATGGGTCCTCGTGGTCTGGATAAGATGGTTGGACGAAGGAGATGTCAAAGTGAATGCTAAGTGAGGAGCCTCCTGAGCGAGTCACCCAGTTGTGCAGCGCCTCTGGTGGTATGATCAAACTTTCACGATTTGCGAGCGGGTCGTTGAAACGCATCCTCAACCATGACCAGAGGCGAGGAGTGGATAGAATCGTCTCGTCCCATCGTTTGCACGCAAGTCTAAGGGTTGTGTAGGTGTGGCTCTGATATTTGAGGTCCCTCTTGTAGGAAGGGAGCTGGAGTAGCTCAGATTGGACATGAAGTACAATGATTCTGGAAAGGACCTCATTCGGAATCCTGTTCATGTAACACCTATGTTGACTTTAGCTCTAGGATGTTTTGCCCAGGTTTCAACGAAGAAATCTCAACGCACTGATGACATTCTCCAAGTTTAACGTCTGCCATAGGTCGAAATAAGAGTTGGTATGCAAGTGCTATTATAGGGCTGGCAGCTGGTAGAATGGTGCCTGTGGTCTTGCCAGTGATGGTAGGGCAAATGATAGGAGTCAATGATTCGGGTTGAAATATAACCCCTGGTGAATAAAACACTAGTGAGGACGCGAGGAGGACTGATGGACTCACAAGGCCGACGCCCAAGAGTAGAGAGTCGAGACTGCAAGCGCTAGGTCGCGCTCTGTTTACGCGTTGTTGGGCGTTGATGGATTGATAATCAGGGCCGCGCTTACAGACCTCGACGCCTCAACCCACCTTTCAATCATTTCTCACAGTGCTTAAACTTGGCTCTGACTGGTGAATATGGCGCTGGCAGGTCCAAACACTATGCTGGAGCGCCAGGGTATCGCCGTGAGCTCCTTGATTTAAGTGTGGTCAAGACTATTGAAAAACTCACTTGAAAAGGGGCATGAACGGGCCATGAGTGCGCGTAGTCAGCGGCGCTGAGTGATCATCAAAGCCGCTCGTCCTGCGCCAGGGCCCATGTATCAGGATTTACTGAGCCTTGAACCAACCCTCCATCGACGTGATCCCTTCATCTTCATCACATGGGCATATTTGATGCCCTGTTTAGGCTCCCCTTCGATGAAGTCAGTGCTTATCCAATTCTTCAGTCTCATTGCACTTGTGCCCTTACTGTTTCGTTGGCGTCGCATCCAGATGTGCGGGTCTTCTGCCTAGAATCGCTTTATGGGCGTTTCAGATAACCTTTTTAGACGTAGTAGGCTTTGCAGATTCAGATAAATAGCGCTACCGCAGATGAAGCCGATCGATCTTCCCAATCCCTCATGGCGATAGCATTACCTCCCGCCAAAGTCTTGGTCACTGGTGCCAATGGTTACCTGGGTATGTGGATTGTTCGGACATTGCTCGAGCAAGGGTATTCTGTCCGGGTGACTGTTCGTGTGGCGTCCAAGGGCACGTATGTCTTAGAATACTTCCAGAAGCAAGGTTTCCGGTCAGACAAGCTCGAGATCGCGATTGTCGACGATATCACCAGTGCCTGAAGTTGGGTTTGAATGTAGGCCGGGGCCTTCAACGAGGCAGTGAGTGGAGTCGATGCTATTGTGCATTCTGCATCACCAATTTCTGTTGGGGTCCATGATCCCGAAGGTGCCGCTCACTTCACTTATTACGGAAGATCAGCTCTAATGGCACTCTACCATCAGTGTTTATAAAGCCAGCCATTCAGGGGACGACTGGTATACTTCAGAGTGCATTTGAATTTGGGTAAGCTTTATCCCCCCACGCCGATTGTGATCTATTTACCTCCTTCATAACAGGTCAAACATCAAACGGGTTGTGATCACTTCATCCGGTACCACTGTCCTCACCAGATACTAACAGCCCGCTACATTCTTGGAAGAAGACTGGAACGCCGATGCAGTTGAGGATGTTGAAAAGAATGGAACCAAGGCAAAACCGGGCTCAGGCTATTGAGCCTCGAAGGTTCTTGCTGAACAAGGTTGGTATCAACTATGCCGTTTGTTGCCATAGACCCTATTGAGACGATATCTAGCTGCTTGGAAATTCTACGAGAAGAACAAATCAAAGTTAAACTGGGATTTAACTGTTGTGATCCCTCCTGTAGTGAGTATCGTCACCGATAATGTGGGCTGGTCTCACCTCCGGTAATTCTAGCTCCTGGAGGTAAGTCACAGAAAAGGAACTATCACTTAAATCAAAATGAGGGCTCATTGACTCGCCTCACAGCCCGGTATCCAAGAAATCCCTGGGGGTCCCTCCGATCTGAATGCTTCGTTCAAGTGGCTTTATGAAAGTACATTGAACACACTCGCGCAAACTCAAGAGTTTCTAGGTAACTCAAGTGTCTGGGTCGACGTTCGCGATGCTGCACGTGGGCACATGCTCGCGTTACAGAAGGAGGATGCTGGTGGTGAGTGTATTATTGTTTCAACTGGTATGTCGATTTCTGTCATCTCTTCAATGCGAGAATAACCACCCATCAATAAAGGTCCGTTTGTATGGCAAGATCTGGGTAGGTCACCTTTTTCTACGAAACGGCTGTTTATTTGAGTCTGATACATGTCCTAGCTGACGCCGCAAGCGCTCTCAACCCATGGCCACTCCCAAACCACCCAGCCCCAAAGGGGAACCTTGAACTGGAGAGGACTTACTTCACCTATTTCAAGACGGAGAAGCGAGAGAGAATTCTAGGGATGGTCCAATCGGAAATGAAGACAATGGAGGAACCCGTGAAGGACGCTTTGGAAGACTTCGCACAACGAGGGTGGTGAATAGTGCCACGCATAGTACAATACCGGATAGTATAAAATAGGTCTGATTACGGGGCATAAAATGCGGGGAACACTAAGAGCCAGAAGTCCCGATACTTAACTAAGCATACCCCTTCAGAATAATCAATTCAAGGCATTACGGGAATATAAACTGAGTCACTTACACAATTCCAGCCGTTTGCAACGTGGATATAAACCCACAAATCATTGCAGACATTGCAATTTCAGCGATAACCTTTCCTTGCGAAGGTGCCAATGCACTCAAGACACCTATCTGTGTTCCCAGAGATCCAAGATTGGCGAAGCCGCAAAGCCCATACGACGCGATGGTATAGGCACGTTGGCTTAATGGATCCGGGCCGGTAGTAATAGCGCGAAGGCTAAGGTAGGCAGAGAATTCGTTGGCTACCAATTTCATTGCAAGAAGTTGAGATACGCGAAGAATCTCAGCCCGGGGACAGCCGAGGAGGAAGGTGATGGGATAGAAAATGTATCCAATGATGAGCTCCAGAGTGAGGTGGTGTATTCCAAACCCTCGGCCAATCCAGGTCAGGAGACCGTTTATCCTGATGTATCTAATATTAGCCTATCTAAGTCAAGCGTCTAGAGCTGATCACTCACGTAGTGACCAATGCAAGGATAGTCAGAACGTTGGCTCTAAACGGTGCTCATGAGAGGCTCAATAATATTACGCAACGGCGACTCACAGAATTTGACCCGCCACTATAAGACCAAAGATAGCACCTTGACTAAACGCGTGGAGAGCGTTAGCCTGTATGGTATGATTATCTCAATGATACACTCCGCTAAGTTAAGTACTCGCCGGCTCTCCTCCTTTCTTTTCTCCCCTGTCTACGGCTACACGGCCTCGGGTTACCGGCTCTTCGATTTCTGGCACACGCATTTTGCTTATTGCCATTGACGCTGGTATACTCATAACTGAAGACGTGACTAGATTCACTGGAGGGACACCGAGATTGATGTAGGCTGTCATAACAGAACCAGCTATTGTGGAGAACCCCGAAGTCATGACGAGGTCTGGTTTGACAGAAAGTTAGTGACGCTTTCACAATCTCAGTTTCGATCACATACGGAGCTCGGATCGGGTCATGACTGAACAGTGTATCAGGAAACCTGGATCATTTTAAGCAAGGTTCGGTCACGTACGATCTACATACGGCCGAACAAGGCAAGCTGACTCTCCTAGGGTAGCCGTCAGTAGACGCAAGTAGCTTCCAACGTCAAAATGTAACAGTACCTTGCCCGATCCAGGGTGATGCAGCCGCAACAACAGCCTCAGCTCCCGAGACATTCATGAGCTTGAAGAAGAACCATGCACTGTATCTGTGAGCTAGACGATTTGAACAAAGAGATAGAGTCGGACAATTTTGTGATTATCCATTGCATCACACCCAGATAGTACATCATCTGAACACATGCAACGAAGAAGATAATGGCTCCTAGCTGAGGGGATTATATCGGTGATCACTCAGATTCTAAATAATCGAGTCATCAAGCATCGCACTCACCGTGTTGACGAAAAACCAGTGCTTTGCAAGAGTATCAGCGTCGAAAAAGAATCCAGATCCAGCATCAGCATTCGCTAAGAAGTCTGCAGCGAGGGTGGCGATCCAATGAAATATTGAGAACCCGGCACTAGACTTCAGGACAAAGAGTGCGATCGCCTGTTGGAGGAAAAGCCCAACAATGACGGTGGGCCTTCCTGTGTATCAGACTAGAGAAGCTAAGAGGGAATTGTTTGCGCACCAAGGGATCTCGCTCCTATTGCTCGAGGAGATCCAGAATCCAGTTTGGAAGATGAAAAGTCCAAGGATAGAAATTGCTCGATCACTGTACGTAGTATTCTATGAATAGGTTAGATGGAGGTCTGCATCATTCTTTTGCTATGGTACTCACAGCCTGCAAAGGAAAACCGAAGGCTGATCCGAAAACAATCCCAAGAAGGCACATCCATCCCAAACCAAGTCATACACGATAGGGCAGTCGATAGAATGGACGTTGGACTAATGATTCCCAGACCCCGCCGACAGGTCTCGAAACAAGAGAATTAGGAATAAAGCGGAACGCAATGATCCTACGCAATTATTAGCCCAGTTCGAGATCAAGAGGGGTGAAAATAAAACACACAGGATAAAAGCCCAGGCAAAGAGTGTTTGAACAACCCTAATGGGAAAGTTAGTGGGTGGCTTCCGAGTTCCACGTAGACGAAGCTCGAGCATACCATNGGTGTCGAGTGGCTGGNAGTACAGTCGAGCTAATCCACCATCCTAATATGACCGCTGCGAGGCCGCCAAGGAGGTACGGCTTATATTGAACGTAGGTCGATGAGGAACTGGCTCCTTTGTCAACTTCCAGCGAGTAGGATGTATCATCGCCGCCTTCGCCTATCCTNGCCNGAGGGCTGTCCTTTTCCNCCTTGTCTGCCACGAGAGATTGAGAGGATCGAACATCACGAGCAAAGCTGCCTTTCTCTATATCCGAGATAAGCCTCGGTGCTGATGTGGCCATGACAAGTGATGACGGTGGAGGAAGACGTCAGTGAATTGGCGCCGATGGAGTATGGCATCCAAATTATGGAACTAGCTTTATTTGCTCAACTTGAGGTGATAGGGTGGCAGGCCAAGCCCGAATTCTTGGTGAGAACTACTCGGTGATCCCCTGTGTTCAGTTCGTGTTTCTCGTGCTGATATGTGAAGCCTCATTCATATATGGAGATGAAAGATTGCACAGGACGGGAAACGATAGCGAACGAATGTAGATTTTCTCTGGGTCGGTGCTATTAGTAGGTCCAGATCCAGATTGTGCGGAGGAAACACGAATCTCAGTGCGACGAATTTAGTTTACTTTCGGAGCCAGGCATTTGAGTCTTTAAATAACCAGATGATTCGAGGCGCGAGGACGAGTCGTTGCGTTAACAAGGGGCGCTTATCTGAAGCGCTTTTACGATGGGCCGGTCCTTCGAATCCGTGGTGATGGGTAGAATGCTGTGGGCAACTGTCATATTGCGATCATGCACAGCGCTTCCCATCTCTGGGTGGACCAGAGCCACAACGAAGTGATTTAACCCCTAATCGATACGGACCTTGGAGATTTGGAATTAACAGCAACTATATAGGCTCAGGGGAATTTGAACAGTGTCATCGGACAATCGGTCACTTTGAGTCGGTCTAGCACTTGGTAGTACCACTACAGAAATGAGAATTTGAGTAGGTTCAGAGTCAAAAGGAGGCTGAGTAATCACTGTAAGGCTTGCGTACGACATTCACGTCTTTTTATCATCGCCATTCGGTCTCAGGTGAGGCGCAGAGAAAGTAATACATGTTGCTGGGTAGACTATTCTACTATTTCGACGTTCAACGGGCTAGAGGCCCATCCAGCAACTGTTATCTCCCCGTCATGCCTGAGTGTAAGCCCTGGCCCAATGTTACCAGCAACTTGTGTCTCCGTGAATTGGACAAGCCCATGGTTTCGAAAGACGACCTGTACATTCAGGATTTGCCTAATCGTGGGGTGACTCAAGAAACCAGTCGCATTCTGGAGTTTAACTCCGCTGACCGTGAGCGAGCGAAGGGAATGGCGCGATGTGGATAGATAGTGGGATAAAAAGCTATGAAACTCCTCGCTCGTTGGCGAAAAGTTGGATAGTTCTCTTTTCTTTGTTTTCGTTACGTGAAGAGACGTGAGCCGAGGGGCATCTACCAGTCGAAGGTGAAGAGGATTATCGGATAGGGTTGTTATTTCCATTTGCTGGAGTGATGGAAGTGGAATGGGGTTGGTTGTGGGGTAGAGGGGCTGGAAGCCGTGCTCAGATTGGGTCGAGATCTTGATTTTGAGCTCGATAAGAGATGGTGTGTAACGTAGTATTGAGCAGGCCCCTCCTTCCGAATTACTAGAGATAGTAAGGCTGGTGACCGAATTCCATGGCTCATGGCCGACTGGAAGGTCCAGTGAACGGGGTATGTACATAGCCCAGCTTAGGTCAATATTGCGAAGTGCAGTGGCCCGTACAACAGGATACATCAAGCGAGGAATTGACCTTGGAACGCCCCTCTCAATATTGAGACAGAATCGGTGCAGTGACTCCGCGTGGTGGAAGGGACATCTCTCTAACAACCACGACACCTCCTCTTGAAAATCGACGAGATGGAGAGAAAGCTCCTTCCATCTATGTACCTTTACCGTGAGCAAGTCCATGTATGCTGATACTGCCTTGGTAGACTTGACGGAGGCTCGTATGCTGATGAGCAATGGAGCTTGCTTGGACCGCTCCAGGGAAACTTGAATTGAATGGATATGACGTGAGGTGACATGGTCATCCTCGAGTTCCAAGTGTATTGTGGACCAGAAGCAGGGCGAACAGTCAATAAGTATTCTCCACCGGCGGCATGTGAGTCGTAACGTCTCCCTGGAGTGACGGAGCTCTGAATGTTTGGAGGATAGGTAGTAGAGTAAGATATCTTCAAGAACGTCGTCTGGAATAGTGTGAATGCCCGTCCGATCACGTTTGTTTGGGTCCCGACAGTTGGCATCGATGCACATAGGGGTACGACTCAGCGTACGCAAGAGATAGCGTTAGTAATGACTCATTGCGAATGCACAGCCACCATCATAGCGATCCTGAAGCTCGTTATTTCGATTCATAATCAAGAATAGGTGTGCCTTTGACGGACAGAATCACTTGTTGTAGCGATATATGCTCTTTAATGGTTTCAAGGAGGAGAGTGAGAGAGGGAGGTAGCGGGAAGGATATGATCCAATGATGGCATATGTTTCTGGGCACCCGATTAAGAGAACAAACAACGCGTAAACAGATGTTCGTGCCCTTGTTGGTCTTGACTCAATCTCAATTTCGCGTTCCCACCTCCTTCACCTCCTCCATGCCCACGCTCCCTACTCTTCTCATACACTCCTTGATATCAACGTATTTATGCGTTCCTATGGAACTGGAGGAGCTATCCACTCTCAGGACAACGCTTCGATTAGTTTGCCATCAATGGAATTCGATGATTAAAAACTCAGCCTTATGTTGGTCAACATTTCACCTCATTCGAGGGAAGACGAACGTCAGTCATGTATCATTCACCTCACACCTCCGCGCCTCCCTCGAACTCTCTAACAATGCACCTCTTTCGATTCAAATTCGCGGGCAATCGAATGGTCCGTTCGGCATTTGGGTGCCCCACGAGGTTCAGGATTATCTGGACATCCTCGCAGAGAGAATAAAGCAATGGGCTGAGCTAGAGATTATGCTTGTAGAGGCATTTCCTTTATCCATTCTACGTCTCTTAAGCAGGTATCCTTTCAGCAACGCGGCGATACTCAAGCATTTCAGCCTCATATCTGTCGCGTCAACCGAATCGATTGCAGTTACCGTCGCTCTCGTCACCGAAGCGGCACCTGCTCTTAAATGCCTAGAACTCACCACCGATGCTGGAAGCCAGTTCTTCTACAATATCCCTATCGATCACACACCCTTCGAACGGATTACTTCCCTGCACCTTGGTGTAAGATCCGTAATGGCCGCCTCTTCGGTTCTCCCACATTTTCGCTCCATTGCCACTCTTCGCTTCGAGCTGTTGCGTAACAATCCACCACTCGGTTCCACCGATATTACGATATCACTCCCAGCACTTCGCACGTTGATCCTTTCGGGCACCCATTCACAACGTCTCCTTCCAACCCTCGATATACCCCAACTTGAGACCCTCTTCTGCGATTCAGAACTGACTCGAGACCTTATAGTCTTTCTATCCCATCGCAAGCTGCCTACCCTCGTCGTTACTGCCGTTTCAGGTGGAGTTGATGGAACAAGCTTGCTCAGCGAGGAAGTCGCTGCCAATGTTGGGAACGTGGAAATTGTAGCGACGATTCCACAGGAGATACATGGCTTGTATTGATATATGAGATGGGACAGAGGACTAGAGGGATAGTCTACTACCCGAGCGTTGGACATTACGCCCGAAGGGTGTCTACCGGGTGCCCTCCATTCGTTTATTTTCCCGAACAACTAATCGCGTATCGTTACATTTATTCCTTTGAACCTCTGCTCCTCCTTTCGATACGAATTTACTATACTAGAAGACCTCCACTTTCTATCCTGTATACCTCTCCGGTGAAGCTCTCGTAGTCACTCATGGTTTTTAAGCTGTCACATCCCCCATCCCGACCAGAACTAGCGACTGAATGGGTCCACTCGATTGTAGTACGTGTTTCATCAGTTCCTCTGGTACTTTGCCCATACCATCGCCCTCGTTGGTTCTGCTCCTGACTAGTCGTAGTTTCTCGAGGCGAGGAGCATCGAGAACCCGCAAAAGGAGGTAATGATTCTGAGTGAATGTCAAAGTAAGTTGACTAAGAAATGGGAATGCGACCGGAGTTGAGGAAGCATAAAAACGGCAGTATACATAACTGCTAGTCTGAGGTACGCATCGTATGGATAAACTCCTGACCATACTAACATGGCGTAAAGCAGACCAGATGACATCCGGAGAGTTGCAAGACAGCGACAAATCATGAAGCTGACGCCACGCCTGAGGATCAAGAGCTCGTCGGGTATAAGCGGGGATGAGACATTCCCAACGAAGTTGTACGTGGCGTAAAGAAGGTGCAGCCTGGATTACAGGAGCGATAGCATCAATTACGGACTCGATTGCTGACGGAATATCAATAGATAGACGCNGCAGNGANATTGCGTNGTTAAAGCGGTATCTCTGGAAGAGCCGGGAATAGTGGTCTGGATCGGCCGATACGATATGGAGCTCTTCCCAACAGTCAATCGCGTCTGCGAGGATATCAAGGTACCTCTCAATAGATCCGCTGGCAAAGGGATGGGAAATGACGGTGATGGAAAGTGGAGCACATTTGGAGCGTTCTTTGCAGAGTTTGATAGCGGATATAGGGAGCGAGGGAGGGAAATAGCGACGGGGTTTAAGAGTGTGGTGTATCGTTGACCAGCACCTCGGTGAGTGTATGATGGTTGTGTTCCAGCGATGGCACACCAAGCGAAGCGTTGTGCGCTGCGAGCATTGACTTCGGAGCTCGGGATCCGATGATGCCAAGTGATTCCAGAATATTTCGTCAAGGATGTCGTAAGGTAGAATTAACATATGTAGTCAGGTCTGTGCTCATGAGACTCAAGAGTTTCATCCAGAGGGTGTTACTCACCGCAGACAACAATGCTGAAATGAGCGATAAGATGAGAGCAAAGAGACGGCGGCGTAAGCGCGGTGACTCAGTCACGATACCGTGGCGCCACAGCTTCGGTGTATAGACATATACCATGTATGGTCAAAGTAGAAATGTACTATAACTTGTCGGGTTTTCGCACCATTTTGAGTGAGTTTTCAGTTATATAACATAGTAGTGAAGCTGAGAGCATTGCGATGCAACTCAACTCTGTGCGATCGCTAAAGTTCTTACTGCTTTGTGCAAGAAGCTGCGAATTTGCTTCGCAAATTCGACATTGTCCCGCATATCAACAAGGTAGGGAGATCATCAACGGTAAGAGAAACTAGCTATTCTACTGAACATGACAAATTATTTACCAATATTTTCCCATTCTAACTCGTAATTGGTGGATACTAGAGAAAACGTTCGTGCTCTGCTATTTATCTTAGCAACGTATTGGAATGTGGAGTTCGTCTCACACAAGTTCCGAGGTGAGATTCGAATGCAGGTACTTGGGTAGGTATCTCCACAGACACAGTGGTCATATAGGACGAAGGATCATGAAATTCGTGGGGATTGAGCCTATAGCCATAGGATCAAGAAAGGCGAATGTGACGAGGAAGCTCGGGATAGAGGCGCCACTAAAAGGGGAATGCTAGGAGGCAGGATGATTCAAGTGCAGCAATGTCACTCTATTGAATCAAACCCAGAGATCACGAGGTAAGCCCTCTCACCACGACGTCTCAATTCCACTGGCCACATCTCAGACAACAGAAGTGCAAAAAAGGGGGGAATCACACAATGCATCCGACCTGCCTGGATCGAACAGGTGACATTCAGATAACCAATTACAGTCTGACGCTCTTCCAGCTGAGCTAAGGTCGGCTTGCTGCGATTATCACAAATAATCCTCCGATCAGGCTCAACTGACTTCAACTATATGAACCGATCGTTCAGAGGCTTCTAATCCAATGAATATGCAAAATACACTGAATAATACTGATTGATCAAGGAGAGGTATTCCATAAGCACTGGATGTATACTAGGGAGTCTTGGGACATCCTTTTAGTCACGGTATTACTTGCGGTGTCGGAGGATATGTATGTTAGCCTGGATAGCACGTCTCCACCAATCAGCGTGATCATCAGCAGGACCCCCGAGCGAGCCGCTGATGAAGGTAGAGGGTGTTGACTCAAACGCTACCCGCGCCTCTTCACGATTCACCCATCCGATAAACCCATACCCAGGCCATCGAGCGTCTCTCACGAGTTCCAAACGTGCCTTGGTGTCATCACCGATTGTTTCGTAAGTTCCGACGACTGCTTCAGTCGATGCAGTATCATCAACATCTTCGTCGTCATTCTTATCAACGTCTTCATCAGCAGTGTTATCCAAGTCAGGACTGAGGATTCTCCTCCAGTTATGCATGTTTTCGTGGGTCTCCTGGTAGATTATCTGAAAGATAAGCAGCTTGGAGATGATACTGTGCTCCAGAAGGGGACAAAGAGAGGTCCTCGAAATGGAGCAACTGTATATGATGGCGTAAGGAGGGTTGGTAGCATTGAAAAAATAATTTTCGAGGGCACCGTGAAGGCTATTTCCCTCATATTTCTCGTGCGCTGGATCTCCAATGGCAAGAACCAACAGGCTCGGAGCCTGGAGTAGATCAAGAAAATAATAGTTATTGTTGGCTACGTTGAGGGAAAGGAATTCAAGGCTGGGTAAGATGACTGTCTTGCTGACGTGTGAGGTGTCAAAGAATCCAGCGCCATGCTTGGGTATCCGGATCTCCAGGCACTTTAGAGCTGAAGCATGCCGTAGAGCAATAAGAACGGGGTCGATGGACTGCGCAGTCACGGAAAGTGTCGTGAGCCGGGAAAAGTCAAAGTGTTTCCTCAAAATTTGCGCTTTTTCTACCGAGCATAGTCCCCAGTGCTAACTACGCAACCGCGGCAGCGTGCTGAGGCTTTGAAAAATACTGGTTGGAATATCACTTGCATCTCCCCGACCTTTCTCGAAATCAAACAATGCACTAGTAAGCGACATTGCCTTATTAAAGGGAGATGTTTCGAGAATTGGTATCAGTCCTCGAACGCATGAGGTGTCATGTAAGCCGAAGGTTAAATCCTCCCAGCGAGAAACCACTGTGGAGAAAAGGTCGAAATGGTCATTGAGGAATCTGGTGCTCATGAATTCGAAAAAATGATTCTGAACGTAAATTGTGAGGGGAACATGACGGGAATTGGCAATCCACACCGCCGCCACCCATGCAGGAGTTTTTGTTCCAGCGGAAGACTTCACGAGGAATATTTGATTCCATAGTTGAGGAGTGTTGGTGATAATCGAATTCCACTGGTTTGATACAATCTGCATGATGGCCCGAGTGTGCAGGTAGGGTAAGGGCTCGGTCCATAATGGCATTAGACAAAGGAGGAACAGCTCCTGTAAAACATCATTGGGAAGATCACAGAATGATACCCTACGTTGGGCCCAATTAGCGAGGACAGCCTGAGATAAAATATGAAGCGCACATGAACGTATAGATACCCAAGCGGGTGCAGTTGGGGAATTGGCACGATAGTCTGATAATCAGCGGACAATCTGCCTGTGGCTGTGCATGAATTCTCATGATTTCGAGTTACACGGCAGTCACATGTGTTTTATGATTCAACGGCTTTTGGCGATGCTTGGTCAAATGATATACTAAACTCAGACTCCTACCCATTCATCCGGAGCCTTTATGTAAGCAACATTGATTGAACAAAAGTTCAGCAACTGCTAACATCTCCGGACAGTGTTAGCAATCGATGAAAATCAATTAAGCGTATAAAACGCTTTCCGACAGACTGGGTAGGAGTCTGTACTAAACTAATTTCAATATTGTTATTGACAAGAGTAATCATCGCCATAGGCAGCTCACGAATCAAATCAAGGGCTATGGTACAGTCACCTAATTAGGTGCAATGTGGTAGTGTTATGGCCGCCGGGCAATAAATAGCTGATCCTCATACAGCATGATAGATTAGAATCTGTCAACCAATCATTGCACAGCGTTATGAGTATTACTCCCTGGTTCCTTGAATATTGTCCTAGCGTACTTCCAGATATCGAAACTTGTTACTTGTCAACTTGTACACCGTAGGGGGCTAACTGGCTATTTTCATTAGTCACGAGCTATGTAGGTATTGGTATATGGCAACTCCAATCATCCACGACTTCCTAGCATTTAGGAGGTGTTATCTCGGAATAAGTTGTTTGCCTTTCATATTTGATTTCATCTGCCATCGACATTTAACATGATCCGAGAAGGCACGAGCTGCTACTTACTTTCAGGTACTGCAAACAAACTGTCACATCTCGACATTATGACTGTTGGCTAGAGTCGGCCATCAAGTCACTTCCAGAAAGACTACAAACCTGAGCTGCGATGAAGTATGAATGGTGAAGGGGAAACAGCATCCAATAGCTTAAAAGAAGGTTCTACCCGATCCAGCTCCCTCCACTCGCAATTTTTGCTCTCACCAATTCTGCCGCAACATTGGTTACAGCGGGTCCTTTACCAGAGTCAAGCACTGGTGACGTTTAAGCACCTGAGCTTGTTAAAAGTACTACCTGCACCGTGCTGTTCAACTACATTCCGGCATGCTGTACCTATGTCAAGTGGACAACTTATCCTAGCTTACAGGCAGGTCTCAGTGGATGGTGTTAGTTTCTCAAGTGATAACATGTCGAAATTATACCAATATCTCTGAAAGCGTAGCTCAGGCCTCTGAAGAGGGACAATGACCATCTGCGGGGACAGGTACCACTGCGTGCTGTCAGCTGAGTCCATTCGGTGGACTCCAGTACCAGTCTGACGGAGAAGCTTATTGCTATGGTGGAGTGTAGAGCTGGTGATGGAACCATTGCAGAACTGGTGCATGTAAATAAATATGAAGATGTTTCGTAGCACATTCATGTCGTTTCTGAAGCTCATTTCATTATGACTCTTGTTTATTGAGAGAATATATCATCCAACGGCAAGCCCGCAACGCGCCAGGCTGTACATGGCTGCTACGGACGAGCACGGCGGCAATGGTGCAGTGACAGCCCGTCGCGTCGCAATATGCANNAGATAATNNTACCCTTAGTTTCGACTGTCTAAACAGCTAGATGTGCTCCAAATGTCCAGTGCCAGTGTTCAAAGAAACAAGAATTGTCATGTCATTCGGGTTCATGTGCTCGCCATGCAGGGGCTGGGCAGAGGATTCTGATCAATCAATCAAAATACTGAACCAAATAGTAGCACGCACGTCAATGCGTCAACAATGCCGTAGTTTGACCTTTGCGTCCAGCGCCGTCCACCGCCTCTGAGTCTCATCCTATCCAATTTCACGCCAAGGCTTGCTTCAAAACATACAGGATTAGAATCAGATCACCAGTCGTGCCAACTAGTCCATTTCGGAACAACGTTTCTTTGTCCCGGTCACTAGTAGTGGCTTCTGCTGACATTTTCTTTATGGTGTCTCTCCTTCAAAGGCTGGGCTCTACGAGACCCTCCCCACTGCGCTTTTATTGAGTATGCCTTAACACAAGTTTATCTCCCTTCTTATCGCTGGTAGCGCCCTCTCTCCATTGACTGCCGAGTATTGACTTACTGTGTGAGCACGTTTTATCTGACTCACGTACGCACATGATCTTACCCCTCATTTGAATAACCCTCAGGGTGCTCATTTCGGCTGTATCAAAAGAGGTTCTTTTGCAGATTCTCTGCTTTTGCCTCTTATATAGTGAGCATGTTGAAGAAGTCAAGGAGGAAGAGGAACCAACGGAGCGTAGTTTTGCGACTCACTGACACAACTCCGGCACTTTTGTCAAGGGTGGGACACGACCGTTATATTGGCCGACCAGCTTTGGACTCGTGTCTTTGTTTATTTCGTCCGTTACGAAAGAGCTCTTCCTACTCCATCTTTCGAGCACACGACAGCATATCTGGAACGCTCGAAGGCCCTTCCCATCGCCCTGATCATCTGGTTTTCCTTATCCAGTATGGAATGGTTCTCCAGCAAGTATTATGCAAACTGGGACGAGTATCCACGTTTTGGAGAGTTGCTTGAAGCCCTATGGTCAAGCAATGATCGTTGGAGCCCTTTGCCGTCAGGAGTATATGTCGTGTCGCTGCCAATATGATAACCCGGCACGGCTTCCCTGGTGCCACGCGGCTTCGTCACCTATCATTTGATAATCTGGCTTTCGATAATGTGCATGAATTCTTCTCCAAGATCCTATCCATCCTTGGAAGCTGTCCCAATCTGGAGGTGTTCAAGCTCATCGGGGTCTGGGGCACATTCAAGGCTGGGGGGCATATATCGAGCTAGACCCTGTTTCCTTCCCCTACCGGCGCTACTTCGAAATCGAGGGGCTAACCTTCGAACCTGTGAAAGGTCAATGGTAACTGGTTCCCTGGCGAACTGCCGATGGGACCGGTGATCAAGTGGCTCATCGAATGGTAGGCACCATGTGGTATCTTTGCGTATACAAGGAAGCCTTTTGACCGCTGAGTGAGACTATCAATCATCACTAAGCCAGCTGAAAAGCCGCCATAGAAATCGGGTGGTCATTAACAACACACACCATCATCTTTCACTCTCTCTCTATCAGTCATTCTCTCCTCTTCTTTATTTCTATTTTGCCGATGTTCCCAGCGTTTGACTACACAGCGATCATCACAACTTGAAGCGAACGCAAAAGGAGCACAATCATTTTATTCGCGATCAAATGTAGACATCGCTCAGTCACACTGCTTGTCAGTATCTCCGTCCTATTCTCTCATATTTCAGATTTCGTCTCATTTTGTTCCTCCCAAAAAGTCACTTATTCCTTGTTCTTTCTCCAGGCCCCAACGCTGTCGCTCATACTCCCTTTCATTTTCTACGTCTCATACTGCCTTGTAGGCGCTCATTATGAAACTGGTCAAAGTATAACAATTTATCTCTCACTTCCTTCGATGGATTGTACCGTGACTTTCGGACAATCTTAGTTTATTATCTTGCGGAACTGAATCCGCTTTCAAACAGAGGACCATGGGGTGAAGAAGTCGATCCAATAGATATGCTAACGTAACTTCTAGCATAAATAACCACGTAGGTTCAAAGGTGGAATTTCTAGGATTTTGAGCTGACTCACGGAGCACTATGCCTTTTCCGGAAAGAAGTGCACTGGGCGAAGAATTCTCGAGGCTAGGAGTCCAAATGAAGAACTCGCATTCCTTCTTCGCTAGTCTCCCGAGCTCGCAAGTATCACATGTAAGCCGAATATTCTGACTAATCGCTTCACTGCACGTTGAGGGATAGCGATTAGTGCTGAACTCAAGACAGTTTTTGAATTATTGATTCAGAGACCCTAAGATTCCGGTCCTTTCAAGGGTGAGCTGTAGGAATTTTCATTCATGTACAAGTATCATCGCCGTAAGTCATCTGCTGCATAGAGCACCAGATTATCGGTATACTTGGGGTTTCCTATTTCATGCATTTCATTTGTTCGTAGTTGTTCCTTGCCCATCAGCCAACATTTATCATCATGCTTAGCACTTGCTTTCGAGCACCTCCTGGGGGGTCTTCTGGACTGAGCCAAGAAATACAAAGCGAAATTGAGATCGGCCGCCAGGTACAATGACTATGTCATATTCATTCTGATATTCTTTCAACATACTGCGCTGTAAATACCAGAGGGTTGAAACTGATCCAACATCGCCTTTGAACAGTCTCTCGGAGTCGCCTTTTAAACAACCCCTCACAGTAAACTCAGCATGTGTTCTGTCAGCATATTCAACACCCAGAACGTTCCTCCCTGGAACCAACCCCGACCTGATACCTTTGGTCAGGTCAACTTCCCTCACCCCTTCCTTCTCCCTCCTGCCCTCCCCCAAGGCGTCAGTGGGCTTGATGTTTCCAAGGGAGGTGATGTCCGTGCAATGGCGTCAGTTGATTACATCACTGGATTGTCGGCCACTTATCACCTCACTGCCTTGGGGAATACCACCCTATACTCCAGCACAGTCCAGTCGCTCGGCATCGCTCCCATTCAGGTCTAATTCAAGAATGGAGAGTGGACTCGGAACTTAACAGCCAACCCAAGCGCCCCGGCTTCTACGTGTATCAACTTCAACCTTCCATTCCTCACCCCTCCCGAGGCTGTGGTTTTCTTGCACCACCTCGAATTCGACAATGCTCATAATTGGCGTATCAAAACCACCGTTGAGAACATCGATCCAACCGGGTTCACGCTCAACGTTAGCGCTTGGGGTGACACGAAGCTTTATGCTTCTACGGCAATTTGGGTAGCCTATCCAGCCAATCAGCGTGGTATTTCCAATGTGCGAGCCAGAACCATGGACATCAGGAAAAAGCCAGCTCACTGATCCCGACTGATTTTACCTGATTTGATCTCTATAAGTGGCGAAAAGTGTTGATTTGTTGCAAAAGTGCCATAAGTGTACCCCCCCACTTTTCATATAGATCAAGCAGTACGATAAGCGACGATCAGCGATCAGTAAGCATAATCAGAACCGACTGAAATTGCATTTACTTCGGCTATTTCAAGCCAATTTCTTGCCATAGACTCCCAGTTCGTATACAGTAATGTCGAAATGATAAATATTTCGAAGATTTTCTATCTGAATACATGAATGGTCCACTGATTCCGGTCACTACTCATCATATCCCGAAAAATCCGCAACAGCGAGTGCGTTGCCTACATGGTGACGAGGGCCAGTGCCAGACAAGTTTTGACTGTAGGCCGCAAGTCAGTCAGACTAAGATATAGCTAAACATAGACTTACGTGACGAAGTTGTACAAGTCCGAGGCGATTTTGTGATAGGCATGAATGTTGTCTGTCTGGATCGACTCAAGGTATTCAATGTGGCAATCATAAGTACCCCTGAATCGCTCGCCCTCGAATTTCTCAGTTACAAAATCCCCTGTCTCCCAGGCTACGAGAGCCGTGTAAAGCTACAAAGTCAAGGCATCAGTTCTCATAAGTTGTATATGGAATAAAGATGATCGAAACACATACCCCGGTCGCTGCAAGCGCAATAATGCTCATCGGAAGCTCCGGGTTCTCCTTGACAGGATGTGAGGACTTGAAGTGGTCCTTATGCTTCTGGCCAAATGCTCCGGGCGTGCGGAAGAGTGCGCGACGGATTATCTTTTTGATAGCCTTATTTTGATAGATTTTATTTGCTTCATGGACCCATTTTTCCTGGCGGAAGCTGTGTCAGTTGATATCAAAATGTAGCGATGTGAACACACCTTATTGGAATTCCTCTCATCAGCGGCCCATTCACCTGGATAAATATACATGTCCGCTACTCTCAGTTGCTCAACTCGGTGCACACAGGGCTCATCTTCTCCTAGACGAAAACCGGCGATGTGGTGAAGGCTGGCAGAGTAAATGGCACTTCTGTGGTGGCTTAGACGATCAACGACCTGTATGAGGTGGGGAAGTCCAGAAGTCCAGACGCTTGGAGATTAGAACACGGAAACCTACCCAATTACCCAAGAACATACCAAACTTAGACTCCGAATTTTCGATCTCCATCCCGATGTCTTTGATCCTCGGCTCATCTTTCACTAGGGCTTGGCACGCTTGAATGAGGGCCTTCTGGCGAAAATCTTCACGTTGTCCACATTCAGGCCAGGCATCCATAGTGGCTAAGGTCAATTCGGCAGCCTCGATGGCTGTGTGACAGACGTGTCGAATAAGATGGTGCTGGACTTTCATCTTGGGTTTGTCGCCGGTCGTCCAGAGGATAGTAGTCCAAGGGTATTTGCCGACTGAACCTTTCGAAGCCTTTGAACTCTTCGAACCTTTCTTATTGACGACATGGGCCAGCTCGGAGGGCTTGTCCTTAACGATAACAGACTTGTGAATTGATTCAGCTTTTGATAATGTACATAGGTCAGGTGATTAGGTACTTGCCTCATCTTCGAAACGTTTATCCTTACGACTTTTGGGTGCTGCCTAGTCCAGGTATTCATGGTGTGAGTTACGCCGTTCAAGGTTGTACACACTGACGTACCTTTCATTGACGGCCCTCAACGACATTTTGAACCTCTTCAACTTCCTTGTCTTCCAGCTCCACCTCTTCTCCCTCTTGCTCATCATCATTGTCCTCCATTTCGTCCTCAGGCTCCCACTCGTCACTGGACTGGTCCACATCCTCGAAGTCGACGTCAAGCAT
>JANIEX010000762.1:0-20651 GCA_027627405.1 Leucocoprinus birnbaumii
CTTAAGGGGAGTCTGAACGTGTGACCTGATAGCGATATGGTGGGGTTTATACACCTAAACGACTCTAGGTGCGACGGGCAGCTACGAAGAAGGGTCAGGCATGTGCTGACTACGGTCCTGTCGATGCGGATGGCAGTCAAATGATCCCAAAACTTTTGGTTAAAAGACCACTTTGCTGATGGTGCATCCGTAAGGATCAACTTGCGCAGGTGGGGGGCATTAAGCCTGTGACGGGGGTGATCAAGCTCGGATCCTATGTCGAGGACCAAAAGGCTGGGAAAGTGTGCTGGATAAACGTGGAAATAAACTGTTTCCGTCACTCTACGATCCCAAGGCGCAGACGACCTCAGCCTGAGGGTCTGGATCTGGTCGTTCGCCTCTTGAGTAATGATCGTCAAGATTTCGCGAACGGCGTGTCCGTTATTTGACATCTTCCACCCATCTACGTGAAGGTGGAGAGAAACCTTGACCAAGCCAGAGTTCTTCAAGAAGAGGCGCAACCTATGCACGCAATTCTTTGTATCCCCCTGGATATCCTTCCGTGACATTCTACAAATGATGGACCTCCAGAGCAGCGGTGCACCCTCGGCGACCTCGCGCCAGTATGCACAAACAGCACTGAGGCGAATGGGGGATGAAACCATCATGAAGATCCTGGAGAGGACTTCAGCGGGGAGTATATGTGTAGGGACGCATAGATCATTGCGTTCGCGTAAGAGTTTCGCTCGCAGAAGGGCAATTTCTTCAAGACGATGGAGGAGGTCCGCGTGCTCGATGTTCAAGTCTTGAAGACGCGTTTCAACGACGGATACCTGCTCTACACGGTCGGTGGGTAATCGATTCATGCGAGTTCTTTGAGGAATCGGAGAAGACATGAGTTAATGGTGGGTGTGGGGTCTGATGGAAAAGTGGTTTGAGCGCTTTGGATGAAGTCCTGGTGAAAATTTACATGCCAGTGAGAACACGCGTCGCACGCTCGGAGCATGTTGATGGATTATCTGGGATTATTGATGGATTATTGGGATTAATCCTGGCTGATCTGGACTATTGGGAAGTGTAGTCGCAAGCTGGTGTTGATAGGAGCCAAGAGAGGGTTTGAGGGAACACAAGAGGGCATACGCAGACGTACAGCACGTTCTGAGACACGAACACACTACTGAGCTTCTCAGTAGATGTCCCTGCGTGAAGCGGTAGTGACAAGTGCCATCAAAGTCGGTGCAAGTAGGACCTACAAGTCATTGTCAGAGCAGATCAGGGGAGATCCCACGGGACTTCTTTGATGCATCAACGCCATCAATTCAATATGCAAATGCCCCTAGACAAAAACTTTCTAATGATAGTCATGGCGTATACGAGCGATAAAGTTGTCCAATAATTATCAAAGCAATCTCTCAAAAGATAGAACARAACAATCAGAGTTGTAGGAACGTTTCTCGATACACCTCATTAACAAACCCTATCCTAGGTAAACTTTTCACCACTAGTTTCCCAACTTGGTCAGGCTTATACTCCCGCCAACTCTTATCCCCATTCTTCTTGAAGTATAACTCTAGCAAAGGCCACCCCGACAACACCAACGTTGTCATATCCTGACGAAATTGCCATGTTCTGACAACGGGTACATTTGGTATCTTCAGAATCCCACCGCCAGTCGGATCAACGAGCGTGGGTTCTGATATAGATTTCTGCCGACCAACGGAGCTGTATGCAAGTCGCAACGTCTTCAGCGCCGGGAATTTCAAGCACAGGTTCGAGAATACATAAGACGTGAGAATCTCTAGCGAGATGTCGAGCTCTTGAAGGTTCTTTGATCCAACATAGAGCAAGAATTCGTGAAACTGGGTAAGATTGAGGCTAATGCCTGACAACCGCAGCTGCGTGATTGTAGTCGAGTGACGGGTGCAGTAAAAAAGTGCGCCTTCAAAGAGCGCCGAGTTAGAAAGACCTGGGAAGGATAAATGAAGCTGACGAAGACATGGGAGAGTGAGATGGTACGGCGACTGTTCAAACCAATCGTGCGGATTGAGCTTGAAAGGCTGGACAGTGGCTCTAGAAGGGTCAACGAAGGACCATTTGAATGATTTGAGCGTATCATGGTGTCGGTGAAGGAATTGATTCAGTGAGTCGCTGTGGTTGAGAGAGGGTAGGAGATAGGGCTGCTCGATTTCGACAGACTCGAGACGGGGTAACCAGCCCATACCATCATACAAAGACGTCAAATCTAGTTCCATCGCCGAACGGAATGAGACGCTCTTTAGCGTCTTTGAATGTCTTCTGATAAAAGGAGCCAATTCGAGTCGAAGGGCGTAGGTATTATCCTGAGCATTTTGGTACCCGTCATCCACCTTCACACTGAAGTTTTCGAGATGAGGCCATTCATAATAATGAGGGATGATACGTTTCCAGGCGATGAGAGATCCGGACAACGTAAGACTACGCAGACTGGTGGAATATGGTGCTTCGGTCTCGGAATGAGGGAGAAGGGAGAGAGACCACTCATCTTCAGCGGAGTCGGTCTCCTCGCCCGGATTTGGATGGTGGACTGTAAGCTCTTGAAGCTTAGGCAATCGACCAAGAAACGATGAAAGTTCATCAATAATCTCGTCACGAACGGTCTGCTCCCTCGTCTTTCTCCGACTCAGAGAAAAAGAGCGGCTGAGAGTCACAGAGTTCCTATTTGACGGGGTGTTCGGGCGAGACTGAAATTGTGGTGCAATAGGCGATTCTGGTGGCTGGATTTTCGACCTCCAGCGAGACAAAACAACCTTGACGACGGCAATCTGATCTCCAAATTTCTTAATCACTGCTTCTGTTGCTGCGTTTTCGGTAGCAGTGAAATCACTTTCTCCGATGCGCGTCGACGTGAATGACAAAGACTGCACACGACCCCGTAGCTCGAGGTTGTCCCTGAAACACAAAAAAGGTGACGTGAGTTCATCTTTGAGGAGCAAGAGCAAACGGAAGACAACTCACGCAATAGACAAACACCTCCTCGTACCCTCACTTCCCGGTCCTTGTAGTCTTCCGACAAATACTTTCTGGTAACGAAGGGCCATTGCAATGCGAAGGAGGGGCCGGTTGAGGCCATACATGCCGCGTACTTGTTCATGAGTCAAATACCGACAGATATGAGCCCAGACACCGTCAGGGAGCTGTGGGATAGGAGTCGCGGTCGAAGGACGACCGCTAGACGGGTTCTTCAGCGACATCCTGCTCTCAGCCGGTAGGTCTGGATTAGATGGCCCTCAGAGTCGTGGGGGTATAGGTAAAAGGCGAAGCGACCGAGGAAAGTCGAGTAGCTATGACACTGCTGGCAGGCAGTGATGGTGGGTACAAGGCAGCTGTTGAAGGATAGGGTCCAACGCTAGTCTACTTCAAGCTGAACAAAGCGACCTGGTAATGGATTGCCGTGTGCGTTTCTTCCGATTATGGATGCGTGATGTCGACTGAGCTAGGGTAAAATCGAATGGGACGAGCGGGGGGGGCAAAAGGGCAAAAGGTGATATACGGCGTTGTGGAGCATGATGAAGGGAATTTGTAGGAGCAAGCATGTTCAGACGTGATGAGTAGCCGAAAGGGGTTGCTCGTTACTTGCTAGACAAAGTTATTATTGACCTGATAGAAAAACTGACAGAAAAACTTCACGATCAAGTCCACTGCTACAGATTGCTACCCATGGTCTGATGAAGGTCGCTCACTAACCATTGAGCAGTGATAGTCATACACTTTACGGCGGTAATCATGCGAACACCACGGCACAAACCCAGTAGAAAGATCATGGAGTCCATTGTGTTAACGGTCACAGGCGAGCCGAATGCGATGCAAGGCTAATGACGCACAAGGAGTTATCAGGCCGTGTTCGTTGGTCGCTCAACCAGCGTTGCCAAACGCTTCGAGAGCATAAACCTGGTATACTGGTACATATGCATAAACTACATAATGACATAGACATAAGGATATCAACACATGCTTGAGAGAAGCGCAAGAAAATTCCAGTGATTAACTGTCCCAAGATAACGAAACACAATCAGATAACAGAAACTCATGCAGCTGATCCAGTGTCGTGGTATTGAGAGACACACTGGGTTGCAATGGCCCCAGTCACCGTCCGCCCATCCTCCCGCGGAGCATACCCGTGAAGCCCAGTGGGCCAGTCACGTTAGAGAGCGTCCGATTCGGTACGGGCCCCTCATCCTCCTTCACAGGGGTCAATACCGTGGGTATATTGAGATTATTGTCCTACAGGACAAGGTGTTAGTTATCTGAAGACTTGCGGAGCAATCTGATGGCGTACCCCAAGGTTAAAGTCAAATCCTAATTGGCTTGACTGGCTTCCAGGAAGAGCAAATACATTGACCTTCCGTTTCTTTGATTTTTGTAGAGGGTCGACGAGTGTGTTTGATGGTTCTTCCGATGCAGCGCGCGAGGAGGGCTTCCTCGTGGCTGACTCCGTCGTCCGCGAACGTTCAGGTTTAGTGACAGTCCTCGCGACCTTCTTTTCTGGTTTCTCGGACTCGACATCAGAAACGTCGGCGGAAGCCTTGCGCTTGCGCTGGGGTTTGATAGCAGGCGGAGGTGCGGACTCTACGTCTTTCGGTACTTCAAGAGTTTTCGTCCGAGGTTTCGGTCGAGGTTTCGGTTTTGAGACTGTAGCCTCTTTTTCCTTGGCTTTTGCAGGCGGTGACTCGATAATCTCGACCTCAGCCCCGCCTTCCACCTTCTCTTCCTCCTCAATTACAGGTGACATCGCCTTCTTTTTGCGAGAGACTTTKGKTGGAGGGTGGCGGAACCTCTTGGATTTCGTCAGTCTCACTTTCTGATGCGGCGCCCTTCCTTCGCCGCGGCGCGGCCTTCCGCTTAGGAAAGTCCTGTTCACCTTCTGATTCGGAGGCAGGTGACTTTCTTGGCCGAGGAGCAGCCTTTCCAGCCTTAGCTGGAACCGGCTCAGCAGATGCTCTTGGTGGTCGCGACTTGAGTTCCTTAAGCTCTTTCTGAAGGTCTGCCAACTCCTTCTTTGCCTCTTCGAGCTCGCTTTGGTGTACCTCAGCCATTTCCTTTTAGAGAGCGTAAATAGCAAACAGCGAAGAGAGTTCGACTACGTACTTTCCATTCCTGAGCGGTCGTCTTTAGCCTCTCGATGCGTTTTTGCTCCCTATCCAGGATCTTCTTGTGAGCATCCTTCTCTCTAGCTAGTTGATCTTGTAGTTCCTGAGCTTCGACCGCAAGTTCGTTACTTCGTGTACGCAAAGTATCTAATTCAACGTCGCCCTTGTGTTCCAGTCGTTGCCACTTGTCTATTTGACGCTGAAGATCATAGTTCTTCCGTTTCAGGTCCTCGTTGACGCTTTCCAGCTCGGAGCGCGACGATTGTGCTCCTTCAAGCTGCAGAGTAACGCGTTCCAGTTTAGACGAAGTCGAGGAAAGAGACGTCTGCAAACGTGCGTTCTCTTCACGCAGTTTGCCCACATCTTTCTAGAAGGAATGAGTCAGGACTCGTGAATATCGAACGATAAAAGCTTACGTCGGCAGTGTCTCTTTCTGAGTTCATGCTCGCTATCTCTCCGTCCTTCAGCCGCAACTGAGCGAACAGCCCACCCAACTTCTTTCTCAGAACTGACGCCAATTCTTGCTGTTCCAAAACCATCTTCTCATTGTCCTCCTCCAATTCCACCATCCGTTCTTCAATTTCCCGTTCTTTCGTGTGAAACATCAATATACGGAAGTCTCTCTGCAACCGTAGCAGCTTTTCTTCCCGCAAAGCCTTTTGTTCGCTCAGCACATTAATTCGTTCCGCCTCAAGAGCAGACACAGTGCTGAGCTGAACAAATCGGTAATACGCAAGGAAATCTTCGCATTCCTCGCGTAATAGTTGTTCTTGCTGATGCCACCGCTTCTGAAAGTCATGTATAGCTTCTTTAGACCGATTAGTCTCAGCAACCAACTTTTCGTTCAATTTAGCGTTCGTGTATTCGAGTGTTCGATTACGCTTAACAAGGTCTTTTATCTGAGCCTGGTTGGCTTCTTCCAGGGAGGGAGGAGCATCTGAGCGCCTTGGGCTCGACATGTCCTACAGACTCGATGAGGAGCAGCGTGGAAAGAGAATGGGAAGGACATACTTAGACTCGAGCGTCTGGTTGAAAGGAGATGATGGACGCGGTCTGCCAGAGTTCGATGCATTCGAGGCACGGTCACGTGAAACCATATTCGATGAGCTATTTATAGATCGGGCCTCACGAAACGACCTGACGCCATTGTGAAATGGTGAACGGCATCTCGAAAGCCTCTTTTGTGCAATATTATCCAGTTTCGTGACAGATGATAAAGCGGGAACTACTCGAAATAACTCAAACAAAACATAACTAGCGCCAGGTGTCAGCTCCTCAAGGAAACCTCGTGCCGCCGTCTCTGCAATGCGGCAGACCATTACATGAGTTCACCGACATGGGCTGGCGCTGACCAGCCTTATTCTTACCCCCACTAGCTTCCTGTCCCTTGACTATCCCATCCCTGAACCGCTTCAGTTAAACTTCGACCAATTCAAGCATGCTCCCGAAAACCATTGATGCCACAAAAGGTGTCAAGGGCGATGATATCATTATCGCGTACGTCGGAACTCGAGGAACAGCAGCGTACTCGCTGAGTGTCTGCACGTAGATTCATGGGAGCCACCGGTTCAGGGAAAAGCTTTGTGAGGCTTTGGTACAGCACTGTCTTGACATCAAGCACTAATCAGGCTGTTCAGTTCATTGATCTCCTCACCGAACAAACCGGCCGACGTGCTGGGAACTCGTTGACTTCCGTAACACAAGGCATTGAGGCTACTCGAATGCAGCTTCCGGGAGATCCCAAAGAAAGGGACATCGTGCTTGTTGACACACCAGGCTTTGACGGCACCGCAACGTCCGATATGGAAGTCCTGCAAATGATCAATAAATGGCTGCAGAAAACGTGCGCCGATTCTAGTCCGGATTTAAGGAAACGCTAAAACTTGTATAGATATGAACGCAATATACGACTAAGCGCCCTTGTTTATCTCCATCGAATTACGGATAACCGCATGGGTAGTAGCCCGTGCAAAAATGTCCGGATGTTTGGTGAGCTGTGTGGGGAGCTCGTGATGACAAAGGTCGTACTTGTCACTACAATGTGGGAGAAGGTTCCATTGCAAGTGGGTGAAGAGAGGGAGAAAGAACTCATAAGCATCTACTGGAAAGGTCTCATCGAAAGGGGCTCTAGCGTTGATCGCTTGAAACGGGGCACATACAATGATGCTTGGGCAGTCGTCAGTCAAATGCTTGAGCGTCGACTGAGAAGGGAAGCTTCGGAGATAGTCTTATTACACGAAGAGAGGTTAATAGACAACCACCCAAGCACGGCCAAGTATACCGACCTTCGCAAGCAAATGCTCCAGCAGCAAAAATCGATCAAGTCACTCCTAGTGAAGATAGACAAAACCAAAGACCAACCCCAGAAGAGGAAGCTGGAAACGGAGCTTGAGGTCCTGAAGCGGAAGCTGTACCAAACGAATAGAGAGGCTGAGGAACTAAAGCTTTCTATCTTCAAACGGATATTTTCATTCATCTACACACTGATTCCAGCCAAAGCCAGAGCGGTGAGTCCCGACACTCCAGAGTTGACGTCGCTGCTCACAGGGTTGAATTTCCTTTAGGCAATGAAACAGAGACGAGCGACTTCGTAGCTCTAGTTACGTTACTTTTCTTCACACCTCCCAGATGAAGTGCAAACGCCCTAGAGTAGCATTTCTGTCATTCACGTGCTGGCCACTGTGTATTCGATGAGATATGGTAATTGAAATGGCGGTCAATAGATCTGATCGGGATGTTATTTCGTTTGAGGTAGCCAGCAAGAAACACTTCGCGGGAAGGCTCTGGAGCGCTCGGCATGAGAGCACGAGGAAGGGTGTACTAAGTCTCTCGAAGACAGCATATTTCCCCCAGAACGTATTGCCGGTGCTAAAGCCGAAGGTAGACGCAAGCCACGACCTTTGCGATGAGCATCGAGCGGTACCCTATCTATATTCAGGGACTCTATCAGGGAATGAAGGTGCTTTTGAGTTGTTTCAATGATCAAGATTCGAGAGCCTGGTTGAAGGTAAGCTGAGACGAATGCCAAAACCGGAAGAATCCAGCTTTTGGTCCAACTCTTGCGTTACTTAGATAGGGAGACGCCCATCCACGTGACTGGTACTCAAGATCCAATCTGGGCTTTGCAAGTTGATGTTATTGCAAGACTAGCTATGGCCCCGGTCACGAAACCAGTCAAGGTCATCAAAGTCCACGTACCTAGACACAATGCCCAACGTATAGGCAACAAACTGAATGCAGAGGTCAAAAACCTTGCAAAGCAGCGCACCATCCGGGTGGAAACCTACCAACCCAATCCTGAGCTGGCTGCTGCTGTCGTGCGCATCTCATCCCTTGTGCTGTTGGTTCTCGACCTTACCATCTTTCTGTGGTGAATCTCCCAGGAAAGTGCCTCCGAATGGAACTCGTTGCTCATGACTGCCCGCGCCGAACGGGGCCCTCAATGGGATATTGGGACCCAACAGTGCGTGTCTTTGATAGCCAACTGGCATCAGGCTCTTACCTCAACGTACTAGATTTCATGTGGACAAAGAATCTGACCTTTACTACAATCCGACACCATTACTCGAAGTAGTAAAGAGCGAACTAGAAGACGACAGCCCTGAGGCTCAAGTCCAAGCTCACGCAGCCCAACATGGACACCAATTCCCTCCAGGACATCCTGGAGCCATGCCACATCCAGGTCAACAACCTCCACCAGGCGCATTCCATCCAAGTGTGCGTCACCAAACCCCTATGCGGGGCGGCGATCCTCGTGGCGAGTTCCATAATATGCCCCCTGGAATGCACCCCCAGATGGTTCAAGGCGGTCATCCTCACGGTCCTCCTCCTGGCGCACAAATGAACTTCCCTCCAGGCGGGTTCCCTGGTACGCCTGGCATGAACATGCGTCCAGGTTTCCCTGGAGCGCCGTTCAATGCCGGTCCACCAGGTCAATTCTTCAATAACGATCCAGGTGCATCGCCGATGCGAGGTCCACCAGGGCATATGGGTGGGATGAACGTAGGAGTGCCTGGTGGTGGAATGCCTGGGATGGGCGGTATGCCGCAACGAGGTATGCCTCCTCCCGGCATGAACATGTCGCCGGAGATGAGAAGGATGACGAGGGGAATGCCGGAGGATTTCCCTATGCACTGATCGCGCTAAGGTCCTGTTGCTTTGTCTACTGCTATGGTATTGGTTTTACATTTGGTAAGAAGCAATGTTATCTGTGGCGGAGTTAATGCTGACTCCTGCTTCAGGATGTATTTGTATACTATCATACTCTCTTAATGTATTTTTCGTGCGTCATGAGCTCCCCAATGCCTGATTGTTCAGTTCCAAGCCACTTTTGAACGTCAATCTGCGTCGTAATGCCTCCGCCATACCAAATTTGTCCATCCGGTCGACATCCTCCCCTCGTTTCAATCACATCATCTAAGGGCTCTCAGGAAAGAAGATGACTGGCACAAATATCCCAACCCATATCAAGCCTAAGCCATTATCGCACCGCAAAGTCATTGCAGTTTGATTTGGACTCGAGATAAATGTACCAGTCGAGCGGGATTGAATCAAGATCCGCGAACACGCGGCAAGGCCCTCGAATGTCGATATAAAAGCTTCACCAGAATATTGCAACTCAGCCGAAACATTTCATTGAGCCATCGTATGCAGGTATGGGCTGTGTAGTGCTCCAGCTCTTAGCTGATTTATTGTGCATTAGCCATCAAAAGAGGAAAGTTACGGCATGGAAATTTTCAAACTAGTTCGCAATTTTGGACCTCCACCAATTGAGGCCCGGGAAGACCTCTCCGTCAATCTCACCATCGCCGAAACGCGACTTGCATCTCTACAGCATCAGCACGACAAGCTTCTTAAAGAAATGGATCGCTACCACTTCACCATAGACGCCATCAACTCTCTTGACTCGCCATGGAGACGTCTGCCGTCTGAACTGATGGCGGAGATTTTCTTGTACTGTCGACCAGACAAGGCGACCCAGAAACCTAGCGCCAAGACCGTACCTCTGACGCTTACCCAAGTTTGCTCGACATGGTACCAAATCGTGACCGACATACCCCAGCTTTGGTCAACGATCAACCTCACCGTTGATTCTCCCTGCGGACATGAAAAAATGACTCAGGGAACAGAGTACCTCCGTGTATGTGCTCTCCGGTCCAAGCATGCCCCCATAGAACTTCACCTCAGTGTTCTTTTCCTTGCCTACCCACCCTCTTACGAGCTTATCAAGCAGCACTCGAATCAATTCACGGCTATCGTCATCCACTATCCCAAATCACCCACAGACGAAGGTGTGACCCCCGAAGGACCACACCATATATACATCCCCTCCCGCGAACCCTTGTCTTTCCCCAACCTTCGTTCCCTTGAAATTCAGGACCCTAGCAGGAACAACCTTGCCGAATCTGATTTTAACCAGCTCCGCTCGATTGCGGATTCGGCGCGGTCTTTACAGCGCTACCTTTTCTTCAGCCGTGTCTTACAACCCAACGGACCTGTAGTGACCAATTGGGTAAACGTCACCGAAGTGACGTTGATCGACCCGACGCCAGTTGCACTACTCTCGCACATTCTTCGAAATGCGCCATTGCTTCGCCTTGCATCATTCAACTGTCTATACGAGATACTGGGTCCAGGTATCAACCCACCCATGTTAGAGATGTTATCGAACCACCGACTTGCCGTGCCGTTCACCCATGTCCACTTACAAACGATGCTTATCAGCTACGGCGATCCGAGCACTCTTGCTACACTATTCAACTTGTTGACGCTGCCCAGCCTTCAGCACATATTGTTCGAGAAGTGGACCGAGGATGCAAGCCCGTGGGCGCGCAACGAGTTTATCACGTTTCTCACACGATCGAAGTGTCCGCTCAGGTCGCTGGATTTATATTTCACGACCGTTACGACCGAGGAGCTGGTAGAGATATTGAAGCTTCCGAACGTGTGGGTCACGTTGAAGGAGCTGATGATACAGAACGGCCGTTCCCAGACCAACATCATTACCGATGATTTCTGCGAACTCTTGACTCTACCCACTCCCTTGATTCGCGATCAAGCCCCAGATGGCGAGATAATCCAAGGCATTTGTCCAAACCTCGAAGTCATTGGATTTCATTTCTGCCATTCATGCACTATGCCTGCACTAGTCCGGATGCTCAGGTCTCGTCTAGACCTAAACTTCCAATATCCTCGATCCTCTATCACGGCGTCTTCTGTAGGAATGCCACGGGGTCCAGGGTACCTCAGGTACTTCGAGACTGATGTCGCTCCTGATGTCGCAGAACTGCACTTGAAACCCCTGCTACAGGATGGCCTTGTGACGATGTTGTATGATTCTGACACGAACATGCTCCCTGCCAGCGAGGAGGAAAAGAGGTTGCTGAAGAAGTTCACTTCCGAGGGCTTAGAGCTCTGGGAGTATGATCCTGTTCAGGGGGCGTGGGGTCCGTCTGACTTTTGGATGAGAGTTTAGACAACTCCTCAAATACGCTTTGAGTTATTCGTGTATATATATGTACAGAGAATTATCTGTCGAGTAGATACTTTTACCCCAGCTCCTTTTATCATAAGAACCCGGACTTAAACGTAATGCTTTTATCTCTCTTTAAAGTTCGGCTTGGACTTGAACATATGTTGACATATACCGATCGGCGATGCATTAGATATGATCGATTGACCCTAATCATACTACTTCGGGATCAAACCACTTCGACGCTAGCATCCGAGATACGGCTTTGGATCTGGGCTATCGTGCAGGGGGGCTAAGCGTGCCAGACAGCGTGATCTGGGCAAAGTTATGAAATAGTCGCTCGCTTGTAAATCGACCACTTAGTCTAATAGTGATCCTGATCATGCCACTCCGGATTTCTAAGTAGTACAATGTAGAAAGAGCAGGGAGATTTATCCATAATCAAGCAAATAGCTGGCACGAGAATCTAAAGAATCAGGATATGTATCTAGGTATGGATGCCGTATACCATGGCGAAGATGAGATAATTATCTGATTTAAAAAGGAAATTCCAACGCAGTCCACAGCCTGAGCCCCTTCGGTCCCACCATGTCCACGTCGCACCCAGCTGGCCGATATCATTCAACGGCCGCAAAAGACATATCTGCCGGTCACCATCCATGGTAAGAGTAAACCTCATCGTCCAGACCATCTGCCAGATACTTCCTCCACACGATTTTTGCCATTCATCGGGTGTCAATGGATATCGGAAAGGATGCTCGACTAAGGTTATGTCCCTCTCCCAGAGAGGCTCGAAGTTCCACTGCCACTGATCATAAAACCGGAGTTCGACATATTTAAGAATTTTAAACGGAAGGTTACGAGTGCTGATGGCCTCGGGGTTACACGAGACTCGAGCATCGGAAGGAGCTCAGAACACAACCACTGCATTAGCTGTTCTTGAATGAGGAAAACGAGGCGCTCAAGGTTCGGGCACAACGAAGGTAATTGGATATCAGTCGCTGCCTCTTCGTCGCCCGAAGCCGAAGTAGCTTCAATGACGGGGTCACACATCAGAGCTTGAATCAGGTGCCCATTAGAGAAGGTCTCCAATTCGTTGTCATCACAGATGAAAAGATACTGTAATGAATCCGAGACGTTCGGGAGGCGCAGAATCTCGAGAAAAGAACCAGATGAATCAATGTCCTGATTCTCAAAATGCAGAGATTTCAGCTGACATTCACTGCGCCCGAGAAAGCCGACAAATCGTGTCTTGTCGAACGTCGGCCGAGAAGGCCCATAGTACGCTATGATGGCAAGGAATTCGAGGGAGGAGAGTGTCGCATTCTTGAAGAAGCTCGCTAAAGTGACTCTATGCGAGATCGCAAGTTTGCGAAGCTGTCGATGTTCGAAGGGTCGAATGAGGGCATGTTCACTGCTCGCTTGGAGAGGGTTACTGTGACTCGTTCCAACCGCGATGGATAACTTTGCGAGAAGGTTCGCGTTTCGCAGGAGGAAAAAGCAGGGGTTGACAGCGGATGTCCGATTTCATGAAGCCATAGTTCCCGGATATTGAATACGTTAGGTGAAATCCGAAGGCTGGAAGGGTTTGGTGTGGATGTGTCAGACACGAAGTAGCACCTCAACGTTGCTGAGGAATGGGTGATAGAATCTAAGTGAGTGAGATCACCATCATGAATTTCCCTGTGCGCAATTCGATTTGTGATGTCCAGGCTCTGGAGGTTCGGTAGCTGAAGAGAGGAGCGAGGGAATATGGGCACATATTTACTTCGAATATATGGAGGGTTATTTGAGAGACAAGTGACGTAGTCGAAACAAACAAATGAGAAATTCTTTCGACTCTTCATGTATTCATAAAACTCGGGGATTGCAATTAGCTATGATTGAAGGAACAGGGACATCGCGGACCCCCGCGCGAGCTGAGCATAGTTTCAAGAAACTAATTGCTTTTTGCTGTTCCTGGAAAGAGATAACGGCCCGAGGGAACCCGTGAACGTTGTCCACTGGTGCCTTCGCAAGCATAACTGTCAACCACATTTGTGGAAGCTCCACGATAGTTTTGTACCAAGATCGGCAAACGTATGTAAGAAGCCAAGGAGTATCCTTGTTCGAGGGTTCCGTTTGTTTCTTGAATGGCAAACACAATAAGAAAAAGCCCTGCACTATCTCTAGAGGAAGGCGCCCAAGAATAAGCGAGCCATGATCCATTGGCTCGACCAGGCCTTCTTCCATGGAACCAGCTGAAACTCGAGGCGTCCGAAAGGTCCTACAAGGCCCTCAAAGTTAGATAATGACGAAAAATGGCCCGGGGCCGGGGTCGACATGCCTATCAGTGTTTCCTGATGGACTGTTTGTAGGATGGATGACCCAGAAGGAAGGTCGGTGGGAGGTTTCGAATTGATTTCCTGGAGTGGCGGCACTGGAGGGGAAGTGGCTCGTAGAGGGTAAGAAGAGCCAGTGCCTCATGTGAGCAACAAGCACCAGCACGTCTTATATTCCAATCGATGCTCCGGCCAATTATTCACGTAAATCATTCGACGTCCAGAAGTCTCATTAAACTGGCAATCATTTTATTGACGGCCGTCCCTGTACCTTCACTGTGTCATACCCGCGCATAAAGGTTTTGGTCAGGTCTAGTATTGATTGACTACGGAATTTACGGGTACGCACCAATTACTTTCATTCAAGCGTCGAACAGTGATCAACGCCAAACGTTTAAATTTCCAAGTTCTAACGTCCACGATTAACGTTTGACATCACAAGAGCTCATGACGATCAGGTTAGAATGACGAACTCAGTGGGCCACCTATCCTTCCGTGACATCACGGCAAGAATCGTTAGATTGGATATTGCGCTTCAGCTACATCTCCATAGTCATCGCACAACAGCACATAGAACGCGAGAGAAATGTCCATTTTAATGCATTACCGAATGTAATCTATTATCACAGCAGAAGGAAGGGGAAAGGGGAGGAGAGAATTTTTAAACACAGAAAGAAACACACACAGAAAAAGAGGAAACAGAAAGGAGATGTCGTCGGGTATCAATCAAGGCACATTCTGCACCAAGAGAAACTTTGGAGGTGAAAAAAAGACCGTGAAATGCGTTTTAAAAGCAGGACACACAGGACAGTTCGAGGGTCGAAAAGAAGGGGAAATAAAATCCAGGGCAGAAATAGTTGTATGAACAGGTCGGGGAGGGGAAGGGGAGAAATTGTTATACAAAGGCAACTAGCATTGTAGAAAAAGAATGACACGACATAACATCATTGCAGGTGGTATACGACGTGACATATTGCGTGTGCGTGCAGATATGATTGGGTGGGTAAAGAAAGAGAAAAAGCGTTTATCGGCGTTGCATTTGGGAGGAAGGAGTCGGGTTGCTTGAGAGTGAATGGCTAAAGTGGCTATGGTGTCTCTTCTCGTTTCTCTGTAATGGTCGTGGTACACAGTAGGTAATATGTACGTTAATATAGTTTGCTGAAATTGTTCACTGTGAATGGAGAAAGTCAGCATGGTGGCGGTTGAAGTTGTAGTGGCAGTTGAACTCACGAGGAAGTAATCGGGAACACGTCTTGATACGAGTGGCTCGCCCGCCCGCGGTGCTGGATCGAATTGTAGGCTAAAAGGGAAAGGTTGAGCGCCTGAGAATGGTCAGCGGTGCTCCAAGGTGCTTACAAGCTATAAGATAATTTTTCGTCTATCTCCATGATTGCTGCCTGGTTTCCGCAACGATAACAGTAATTAGGAGCGCTGAAGATTGTCACAACGTTCCTGTCTTGGCCCCAACTGTAACCTATAGCAAGCGACATCATTGTTAGAGTGCAGGCGCCCAAACTTGATGAAACGCGTACCTTCCATCACCAACTGATGTGCTCTCGCAACTAACGTTAGACCGTTGTTGTGATTGAACGCCTCCGAGATATCCTGCCCAAAGGTATAACCAGCACCGCGAGGTGAAATGCCCCATCCACAACGATCGTCAGGATCTGACCAGAGGAGATCGCACATTGGGCCTTCATGTGGCACTTCCTGCACTCTGTCAATCGATCTCACATGGTCGAGGGTGTCGATGGACGGTGATAGGCCACCATGCAAGCAGAAGATCTGAGAACGGGTGAGTCAGTCAGCAGCCAGATGACAGATTATGGAATGGTGTGGAGATTTCCAGCCGCCTATTAGGAACAAAGGCTGTTGTTGTCCCGATTGGGACGGCGGTTGAAGAAGTACGACGGAAAGGCGAGCAAGCAAGCAAACACGCACTTGGTTATCAATGAGGGCGGTCAGGGGTAGGAAATCGAAGAGGTCGGTGAAGAATCGCCATACGTTGGCGTTTCCGTATTTGCGCAGGCACTCATCGTAGAAGCCATAGACTTGCGTGATCTGCCTGGACTCGTGATTTCCGCGTAGGATTGTTACGCGGTCCCTGTATCGCAGTTTGAGAGCAACGAGCAGCGTGACCGTCTCGACAGAGTAGTATCCTCGATCTACGTAGTCGCCCATGAAGAGATAGTTGGTGTCCGGGGAGTTGCCTCCAATGCGGAACAGCTCGGAGAGATCGTGCTAGAGCAGGACAGGGAACTGCGATGAACGAGCTCGACCAGGGGCTGCGGGGCTGATTAACTCACGAATTGACCATGGATATCACCGCAGACGGTCACTGGACACCTCACGGGCTGGACGTTGGACTCCTCCATCAGAATCTCGCGTGTCTAGAGCGACGGCAGACCCGTGATATCAGCGTTTGTGCACGCAGCAGGGCCCCAGCGGCAGACGATACGTATGCACATAGCTGTGGGCTTATCCGGGGAAGCACAGACCTTGTCGCAGAGTTTCTTGACGTCTGCCTCGGTGAGCTGCTTGCACTGGCTGAGCTGTTCGATCCAGCCATCGATTTCGTGCTCCATTTTGAAGAAATAATTGCAAAGCGGAAGAAGTAATGCTGTGGTATGAGAGAGAAGATGAAAATGAGCACTGCTGCTGATTCCGCTCCTGTTCATCGTCACCGTCACGCGTCACACGCTCCTTCACGCCCGCTTCGCGTCGCGCTCCCAACTGCTATCAGCACCATGGATCCAAACAATGCAGTCTACGCCACCGACGAGGTAAGCCCGCGAACACGCAAAAGCAACGCATCTGATGTTCTGCAGTATGGCAGGCCGTTCATCATCGTCAGGGAGCAGAGCAAGAAAACCAGGGTCCATGGCACTGAAGCAATCAAGGTCTGTGCTGCATTGCCCAGTTCTGCCCATTCCTGATTTGTTTCCTAGTCGCATATCCTTGCCGCACGGACAGTAGCTAACATTATCCGGACATCTCTCGGCCCCCGAGGTCAGCACAGCGAACCGAGGCACACCTGAGATCACACATTAATCAGTCTACCTTCCAGGCCTTGATAAAATCCTGATCTCACCAGACGGCGAAATCACCGTGACGAACGATGGCGCTACAATCCTCAGCCAGATGGAGGTCGAACACCAGATCGCAAAACTGCTCGTACAGCTTTCAAAAAGTCAAGATGACGAAATTGGTGATGGAACGACTGGCGTAGTTGGTATGTGTTCAGCGTGACTGGAACTAAAATCACCTGTGCTCAGATTGGATGTCTAGTGCTTGCGGGTGCTTTGCTAGAGAAGAGCGAGGAGCTCCTTGATCGTGGAATCCACCCAATTCGCATTGCAGATGGCTTTGATCGTGCATGTGCCGTTGCAGTTGAGGAACTCGACCGTATCAGCGATCGCGTCGAGTTCTCGCACGACAACACCGAAAACCTGCTTAAAACAGCAATGACAAGTCTTGGAAGCAAAATGTACGTCCCTCAGGTTCCCTCTGACTCGCGATCCTAATTTCGCGCTAGTGTATCAAAAGAACACCAACAATTCGCTCAAATTGCCGTTGATGCCGTACTGACGGTAGCCGACCTCAAGCGTAAAGACGTTCCTTTCGATCTCATCAAAGTCGAAGGCAAAGTCGGAGGTTCTCTCGCCGACACCCAACTCATCAAAGGTGTCCTCATCGACAAAGACTTTTCTCATCCCCAAATGCCCTCTGCCGTAAAAGACGCCAAGCTCGCCATCCTCACATGTCCCTTCGAGCCTCCGCGCCCCAAAACCAAACATAAGCTCGATATCACAAGCGTCGAAGAGTTCAAGAGACTACGGGATTACGAGAAGGAGAAATTCAACGATATGATAAAGCGAGTGAAGGATACAGGTGCAAACTTGGTCATCTGTCAATGGGGCTTCGATGACGAAGCGAACCACCTTTTGCTTCAAAACGAGCTTCCTGCAGTGCGGTGGGTTGGTGGCCCTGAGATCGAGGTATTACTCTTCATCTCATCAGTATTCTACAATCTAACCACATCATAGTTGATTGCCATTGCTACACAAGGACGCATCGTTCCTCGCTTCGAAGATCTCACAGCCGAGAAGCTCGGTCACGCCGGTATCGTACGCGAACTCAGCTTTGGCACAACGAGAGATAAGATGCTTGTCATTGAGGACTGTGCCAACAGCAAAGCAGTGACAGTGTTTGTTCGCGGAAGCAACAAGATGGTATGCAGCGAGCCTTACTCCTGTTTGAAAGTCCATTCTGAGTGTTATCGATCTCACAGATTGTGGATGAGGCTAAGCGAGCACTACATGATGCCATCTGTGTGGTCCGAAATCTTGTCGTTGACAATCGAGTCGTCTACGGTGGAGGTGCAGCAGAGATCAGCTCAGCTATTGCTGTAGGAAATGCTGCTGATGAGGTACAGTCATACCGCGACATATTTGCATTATCATCTCAATGATTTCTTCAGATCCCATCAATCGAACAATATGCTATGCGCGCCTTCGCTTCAGCTCTCGAAGCCGTTCCTCTGGCTCTTGCCGAAAACAGTGGTCTCTCGCCTATTGAAACACTTGCGGAAGTCCGCAGCAGGCAGATTAATGAAAAGAACCCGTCACTCGGTATCGATTGCCTTGATAAAGGCGAGAATGGTGCGTCAAGCCTTCGAGCCCGTTCATTAATGTGACTCTTAATCTTGTTATCGTAGATATGAAAAAGCAGTTTGTTTACGATCCTCTGATCTCTAAGCGCCAGCAGTATCTGCTAGCTACCCAGGTGAGATTTCTTTGGTGATGAACTGCTGAATTCTAATGTTGTACCTCAAGCTTGTACGGGCGGTGCTCAAAATCGGTGAGTCCACTTTTCTATCCACGCGGGAGATTCTAACTTTCTCCTAGATGATGTGATTGTGGCAGGAGAAGCTGAAGACTAAAACTAAAATTTAGATCACAGACGAGCATAGAACCACCGCAGTTGTAACAACCACACATATTCTACGAACACTAATGCATCATATTGTGACAACACGAAAAACAGAGTCTAATGCAAACCCTCAAGATGCAAGAAAGGATGGGCACGACGAGGAGAATAGTAGGTATCTAGCCAACGCGAACCGCGACTACCACGCCAAAAATTCTTCCCGACTCTATATTTCCCCCCGATCTGCCTTGACCTTGGACAACGAAATGAGGTCAGTTTGCTTGTCATTTCGAGGTCTGAGAAATCCTCACGTCTTCTTCGCTTTCTGTAGGATGGCCCTTGCTTCTTATTTCTGAGGCTGGAGAGTCATGAACTTTTTCGGTTTGGAAGATTCGACTCTCAGAGACTTGTACCTCTTCTTTCCCTTTTGCTCCTGAGAGAGGTCCCGTGACGGTATCATGAGTGTAAACAGCCGTGGTGTTCTCGGTGCCCTCCGAATCCACATGCCGAGCCTTCACGTACTTAACGGTCTCTTCTTGGAGATCTTGTGGGGAGCTAGTGGATCTGTCGGCCTAGGCTGAATGAGAATAAAGACAGTCAGGGGCACGGTCCACAATTCACCTTCACATTCGCTTCAGAAGCACTCGCAAGATACTCGTTCCAACCTGGGGCATCCTTTCCGTGCGGGGTGGACGTTTTGTGTTGGGATCGGGAAAGATTACGATTCTTCTCTCGTTCTAGAACCTTCAAAGAAGCGGGTGATTTGTCAGGACAACAGTTACCGACCATTAATCATGGACAATTTCTCACCTCGGGATCGTTCTCATGCATCGTACTGAACGATGTGAGTCATTAGCGAGCCATCCTTTGGAATCCTCTAAGCTGAAGACGAAGAAAAAGAGTGCTCCACCTGCTCATGCCTCTGCTCGCGGAGACGTCGACGTACGTTTAAGCCAAACTTCCCCACGCGCGCAGAATTAGGTAAATGACGACATACCTTGTCGAATTATAGCGAATCACATTGGATGAAGACGCGACTGTCGGACGCAAAGTGCTCTGGAGAGTAGAACGGGCTTGTCGAATGGCGTACATGATAGTGTGGTTGTTATTGTAAGAGTGGGGATAGGAAGGTAGAACGGAAGAAGTGAAACCCTTCTACTTATATTTATGGGCTTCTCCACTGTATTATCTCACATTACTTGGCTATTTACCGGATAGGAGCAAGCATCATCACCAGACTTCGTTCACCTGACGTCATTCCCGCGATCGCTGATGTCACCTGATACGTACAATCACGTGATCTTATCAGGATCAACAATCAGAATTGGGAATGACGCCCACGGCACCAGTCGGTCCACCATCACCGTCATAATGATGCCTCCCAAGCAATGCTATGCGCATTCCGGCTTCTCGTGTTGATTAATTCCTGCGTATACACTGCTTCGGTCAAGTATCAAACACAAATGATCAGTGTCAGATCTTATGACTGTTCCTTTTGACGCCATGCTCTAGTAAGCGATTCCGCATGGGGAGTAGAAGTCTCTTTTAACTACCACATTGGTTGAAGGATCAAAGCCTCGAGGTGCCCATCTCTGACTTGACCCACGAAAGCTGCTGAGCTCAGGCAGCTCCTTCCGCTCATCCTCATCCTCACCCTTGCCTTACTCTCCTCTACTTCCGATTCACACCATGGGGACAAGCGAACCCGCTTCCTTCGGATTTCTCGTGCTTTTTGATACTGTTACTGTGCTCTCTTTCGTCTTGATTGCGCTTATTCTCGCGACTGCGTACCTTTCGAAGTATGTACATCGACGAATGGCGTGG
>JANIEX010000763.1:0-20548 GCA_027627405.1 Leucocoprinus birnbaumii
TTGAATCATTTCACTAAACCCTTGAAATAGTGCGATCTCTTACCTTCAATCTCATATGTTCAGAAGTCATGTATCATGGCTCTCAACGATCTACTCTCGGCACCTACTCATTGGAGTCCAATTGTCCCAGACCGCCGACACTCTATGCCAGGGAATCCACACTCGTCCACGTCACAACAACCGAGTTCCACTTCTTCCTCTTCAGCTCTCCAAACCCTGGTGCTTAATCTACGACAGCAGCAGGCACAGGGTGATATGGTCGAGACACCAGATTCATCCTCCGATTCGGAGCTTTTCCTTGAGCTACGCCTTCGTGTCGACTCCCTCGCTATGGAATTGCCACCTAGAGACGCTACGCTTGCCCAAACCCTCGTTTCCCTTCTCACCCATTTTAATCGCCTGTCAATCGTCTATGCAACATCGCGCCATTCAGTTGGCCGGTCTCTAAATCAAGATCTGGCCGATAACCCTGAGCTTCTTCCTCCTGCCGATCTATTCGATACGCTGAAAAGGCAGTTAACCGACCTACAGGTCGAACGCCTAACTTCGCAACCCGAGCTTCTTCCGAAAGGGGCTTCTCCCGTCCTTGCTGTTGAAAGCGCCCTCTTATGGACGAGGATTGATGAGGAGCTGGAGACAGTAGTCACGTTATGCAGGGAACGCACAGAAAATCTCCCGCGTTTCTCGCTCGACAATCTTCCTCCTCATTATGACGAGGCTGGATATGACACACGCGAAAATCCACCTGACTATGACATGAATTCTCTACACTCGCTGGATGAGCCAAAGGCGAAGACTGCATCAACTCAGCAGCCGCAGCTTAATACGGATGAGAAAATGCGAATGGACCTTGAAGCCGTGACAATGGCGATCGACAGGTTATACATGGTTGCTCCCCAGTTGTCTAACCAACGGGTTGAACTCAAGTCATCAAAACTCGCCGAGCTCGAGAGGGCTCGTCAAGAAGGTGGGACACCGACCAGGAGTCATTCTGCAGCTGAAAACAGCAAGCAGAGTGAGCGTGATGCCCGAGAGCTGGATAACATTCTTGACCTCCTGGGCAAAGCTTCGGAGAGGTCACTACGAGATCAAGCAGTCATCATTGAAGGAGGTATGCAGGGTCGGTTGGAAAAAGCTCGGCAGCGAGATCTCGAGAAGGTAAGTTATACTCATAATTACAGCGCAATTGAAATCTGAGACACTGTGATTTAGAGGGACGCTTTTGTTGAAAAGCTGGCGCAACACTCGACCTCGCGTCGTATACATGACCAAGATGCAATGCTACAATCGCGCACCAAGGATCCTAATGCCCTACTTACTCTGCCAGAATTTATCCGTGAAGCTGTTCCGCCTGAGATGGTGAAATCAGATCCTCGGGCTCTTCTCAGTCTCCCCGAGTTCGTCAAAGAGCCGCCGCCCCAGCATCTTGTCCCCGCTGAAGAGGTCCAAGACGTCGAGGAACCCGCATCGCATGCCGCTAAACTCAAGAAGAAAAGTCGCAATAGGAGTTCATCTGCGCCCCCTTTGTCATGGTTACGTCCCTCTTCGTCGAAGGGAATCAGCCTGCGACCGAAATCTAGGGGTCAGAACACGGGTGAGTCCAGACAGGGTTGCCCATTCATTTCATTTCTGACAAAGAGCCCCATTTCCAGTCCTGGAGGTATCCTACGTCGCCGAAAACTACGAAAACCTTCACCATATCTTGGTGTACTTTACCGCACATGGGGCCACACCTGGTATCGATATTGAGGCTGAAGTCCCTGCACCTGCATTACCTCATGATCAAGACTTAGGGTGCGAGTTCTTGCAGCTCAAGAGCGGACCCCTATCTTCCACCCAACTGCTATTACCCGGTTATGCGGCAATCGGCAAAAAAGATGTTAGAGTCCAAGGGGCACATTTCGAGGTCAAGCTTCCCACAATACCATCTACATCTAGATCAACGTCCTCGCCATCGTCGTCACCTCAAACAGCTCAATTTGACCTAGCAGATAGTAACAAAGCACTCCTTGACGCGTTGCAATTGACGAAATCGAGCCCTACGACCTTCATTTGCGCGTCTTGTTCGCTACCGTTGATTCACTCTGCGAAGGTCAGAGATTATCGGGACTTGCCATCCGAACATTGGGAGGAGCTCGTAGAGGCATGGATGTGCCACTCTGATCAAAAATTGCATGATCAAGTCGTTCAACGCGGAAGACATGGGTTTTGGCCGAAGCAGGGTCAAGCTCTTGTTGGCGGCAGCTACATTCTTTTCCAAGAGTCGGCAGTTAACCAGAATAATCTCTATCCAGCACAACAGCATCAGGTAAGTACCAAATCATATTTTCGCGCTTCTTCGCTCTCTGCTTTTCGGGCGCACAAGAAGACCGACGTTGGATTCCTACCAACGGCCTCTTCTGCACGCGAGCGACCTCGTGGGTTACTAGCTCTATGGGGAACCATTGGTGTTAGCTAACAACGGGTGCGGCAAGGGTGCTAGAATTGGTGTCCTCGGTTGATACGAAACGTCCAAGATGAAATGTTACAGGGTGTCCATGAGGTATCCTGTAGGCCGTTCACAAAACAACTCTCATGCCAGAGGCTAACGTAGTGGGAGCTACCTTTGACCGGACATTTGTCTTTTTACTTCATTTATTATTTCATCGCATTCGATTTTCCGAGATGCTGATCAAATCAATTCTCAGGATGAGCTTCAGTGGACTCTAGTCCGCTGCTTGTGCGGAAACATCGTTGGTCGTTGCCAGATGCATGATGACGACGGCGGCCTCAGCTCGATGATGTATCGGATGCTGAAGTACGCGATACGCCCTGTCAGCCCAACGTCCGAGTACGTAACGTTATCTTTCATATCAGCTACACCCTTTCATTGACTCTATTCCCTTTAATTGTATGGTTGCTTCCTTTGGCAAATTGGTGGTGGTTGCTCACCTGTGACCCATGAATTCTCCGGTATTCACATTGTGATTCCGGCCTACTCGTCTAACACAAAATTGCATATCGACCGGCAACTCCCCTTCGACTCCGATATCGCCACCTCGTCGCCACTCTCGCTTTCTTTCACGGCTAGGCCCCTGAAGATACCTTTGACCGCGTTCATCGTGGGCGATATGATGGAATATGTGAATGCGCATGCCACCTATCGTTTTGTCCTTCGTGACGAAGAGGAAGAACGCGCACGTATTCTCGTAAGCAAAGCTTGGTATCTTGCGTATGAGCCCTGGTTGACTGAGGTGCTTTGTCCCTGTTACCATAGATATGGTTATTCAAACCCAGCATGCGTTTATCGTATTCTGCGGCGAGCAGTCGTATCATCCCAAAAACTGGGTCTATCCTTGCTGCGAAAGTATTGTTCAAGCTTCTAGGCCCAGCAGATGCGTCTACGAATTTGAAAACGTGCGTCCATAGGCTACCATTACCGGCGCGAATGCACTAACCTTCTTGGTACATTTCATAGCATCTTGTCTCGATACCCTGGATTCCCTCAAGCCGAGTACCTTTCATATCCCATGGACGTCTGTCAGCGTCTTGCTGTCATCCTCAAGGAGACAAATTCAGTTTACCCTGACCACATGCGTCGTATGGCTGACCTTGATGTGGGTTGGTTACGCAGGGTGTAGATTTGTATTCTATCACTTCGTTTTCTGCCGTTAGTTGTTGGTTCTGGTTACTGGCGTCTGTATCATAGAATTTGTGCCCTTCTCGTTATTTTAGGCGCTTTTTGTTTTTTTTGTAATGCGGCGACTGTGTGTATTCTTGTGCTGAGGTGCTCCCTCCTGGTGACTTGCTCTTTGATTGTTATACCTGTAACTCTTGTACGTTTCGTGTGGAGTGTTGAGATGCAATAGACACATGAAGTTACTGATATAGGTGGCTGCTACTAGAGTGGATGGCAAGAGACAAGGCCCGGAAGCGAGTATACTACTCTACTCGATTGCCGACTGAGCGGAGTATAATGTCATCATGAACTCACGGGAACTATGGCGATTGGATGGTCATTTTTGCAGCAAACGGCTCCAATACATGAAGGAGACGCGTGGTATTCGTGCTGCGTGCGAGAGAATCGATGCACAAAGCTCAGGATCGTCTCAACTCTTACTCTACAGCTGGGGTAATCGAGTAACAAGCTTATGGCAATCACCTGGTGAGTTGGTTCAGAGGCGGAGCTCGACCTGTGTCTTCTTGCATGAAGTTGTACCTGAATTGCACCCGTATAGGACTTCTCTGAAATTACGATGCTTTGAGCGCATACCCTGCATTTGCCATGTGTCCAGTTCGGACCCTTGGATGAGTACTACTACTGCGAAGGATCGAGCAAAGCAGTCCACGCGATCAAATTGGAGAAATACACGTAAAGTCCAGTCCATATAGCCATGTCTCCGTATCACAGGAGCCAAACTAAACAAGGGGGGTCGACTACTACTATTGCCCAGTCAAATGTCCTTATGATCGCTCAGAGATTTCTCGTAAGGTCCGTTCGTCGTGTCTACTCAAATAGAAGAGAGTTCACATTCGGATCGAAGAGCAATATCGTCAACATGTGTCCAAGTCCGTAACCTACGTCAACCCACTCATGGTTGTTGGAAACCACCGCCAGCCGCATTAACCATGCCTGCGAGGGAACTGCGATAATATACAGCAAATCAGGTGAGTGTTCTCGTCTCAAGGTGCGTTTTACAACGTACACAGGTGGGAGAGCATAACCATCGTTAGGGGAATTGCCCGTCGTTGAACCCGTGGCTGGTATTGTGCCGTTGGCAGGGACAATCGGCGTTCCAGGTTGAGTTGTGAGGTTTGATTGCGACCACTGTGTTGAGTCGGAGTCAGTTAAGCACGAAGGAATGATTGGCACGAAGTATGAAGTAATGTACCTGGTATTGAACCATGCCAGCAAGGCCTCCCTGAACGCCAGCTGATCATAGTTGTAAGCGCTACAAGAACGCGTCATCGAATAACAAGCACTCGGCTTACCTGCTGTCAACTGTGTTAATGTGTTCGACACCATATCAGTATTGGGTAATGACGATACTGACGACGGAGCCGGAAGCTGCCGTGGTACAACAGAGGGTGCTGGAGCGCAAAGTTCTCAACTCCATCCACTGAAAAGGGCGTGAGACTAAACATACAGCCTGGAACTGAAGTATCGGTTGCAAATGGCGCAATCGTCGAGTTGAAGGGTACAAACGACTGTGCATTAGCCTGGTCTACCAGGCCCATAGCAGAGATCGCTGTCGGCTTTCCAAATCTTTAGTGGAATAAGCTCAAGACAAGAGACAAAGAGACCCGAAATACACTTACGTCTGACTAGCCTCAGCTTGAAGCCTGATCCAGGTCAGACCCTGTTGTAAGATGTTATCCAACCTGGACAGGTTCGGGTCATCGGGGCCGTAGCTGTTCTGATCAGGTAAGAACATAAAACTGCTCAATCCAATACCCGGGATGTTCATGATATCTTCGCTATCAACGCCTTGCGACCCATCGAAAGAGGATCCTACTACAGGGTCTTGTTGTCTGCGCGTAGCTAAAAATTGCACATGACGTTAGCGATACGGTGATGAAGTTTAATGAGCAACTGACGAGTTGATAACCAGCGACCTCGGATCCTTATCCCACCTTCGGTTCTCGCAGCAGCCGCTCTTGTCTTCTTGAACGCTTCTTTTCGTTCTAAGAGAAGTCGTTTGCGGGTCAACGGCTCTGCAGTAGTGCGACGAGCACCAGGAGCAGGAGAGGGACGAGGACGAGGTTGAGGTTGAATAGGGAAGAGCTTAGGACAACCTGTACAGAAGAAACCCTGGTGCCTATGAAGAAAGAATATCAGTAGGGTATCTCAAAGCCAGTAAAGCGGGCTCACCCTGTCGCTACAACGTGGTTTGAGTCAATGGTTCTGATGAATTGTGCCATTTCAGCGTGCCAGCGAGTAATGTTCTGCGGGACGCAGCCGGCAGAAGCTGCGATTGATGAGCCGCATCTATGTGTAGTTTGAGTACGCCTTACGTAGAACGGACACTATAATCGACACACCTTGGATCATTGGCAAGCTCCCTTCCAAGAGCGATTAGACCCGACATTTCTCGAAATGTCGATAGGACTGACTTACCAGGCCAGAACATTGGGATGATTAGCGTATCGAGTGACGATCTCTCGAGTATAATTCTGAAAAGCCTCGATCAAAGTTCTGTTGGTGAAGAACTGATCATGCTCTCGCGGACCACCAAGTGCTCGGACGTAGAAGTCCATGCCGCCTTTAAGAGTAGCTCATGAGCACACCAATCACATATTACGTCGGACGCCCTACCGTAATCATTGCTCAACGTGTTTCTAGGGAGGTCGTTCCCAGTTCCAATGTCGCGTCGACCCATACGGAAAACACTGATGGGATCAGTGACATTGAGTTTATCGGACAGACGGGGGTTCCAGTTATTTGTGAGAGAAGGCAAGATGTAGATGCCGTGGTTCCGTGCAAGCTCTACAACCTTATCTAGTTTCTGAAGTCCATTAGCGCCCCTGTTTATCGTGAAGGTGCCGTTCTGGAATGTCTGGAACCAGGTCCCGTTTTCGGGGACAGAATCGACGTCTAAGATAAATTCGGGGTTGGTCGTGACGTTAATTGATGCAGGAGGAAAACACGCACCATTAAACGCCCAAGTGCGGACTACGTTAAACCCTGCTTGAGCGATGTTCTTGAGAGTAGCATCGATGTCCGCTTCCGAGTTGAGAGAAGACAACCAATAGGCGGTCGTGCCTATATATCTGAATTCACTTTACAGAAGCTTAGTACTGTTAAGTGGGGGAAAGGGAGGAGCGCTTACCTTCCATTCACCATGAGCTGGCTACCCTCCTGTCTTACGAAGTTGTTCTTAGCTACATCAGTCTGGCGTTTGGGGGCGGTCGTAGTCTTCGTGACCGATTTTGCAAAACCATCAAGAGTGAGGAGGGCAAGAAGAACCAGCCCTTGGGAAAGGACAAGCATGGATCTCGGAAAGAGTAGGGTTTGCCACGGCTACAGTGAGGCTCGATTGGCCAAGTTTATATGCGACAGTGTAGAGGCGTCTGTTCTATGTGACAGGCGCGGTTATAAATGACGATTGCGTGCCTGCGCGCAGCCAGGAGTCCTTGAACAGCAACATGCTGACTTAGACGCCCAATCGATTTTCGGAAATTGCAGCATTGCCATTCATGGTCGACTAGCGCCTATGTAGTCATTATTTTGTGAAGGCGTGGTAGAGAATTGGTCGTTCATTCGAATGATCATTTCCAAGTCGATCTACTTGAGGCTTGGTGGAATAACTCAACACCTTTATGGCGGTCATATTGTCGAGCTTCACAGTAAAGGCACGAGAAGACTCCTAGGAGAGGAGAGATTTATAGAAGAAGCCAGGGGAACTTTGAGCATTTTCAGGACCAAGAATGTTAGGTGCGGTCGAAGCCCAGCATCAAGCAGAAATTCAAACAGGTCCTGAAGGTTTGCGTCAAAATGTGGGAGAAGGCATTGCTGAGATAGATGCGCACACAGAAAAGTTGGCTCGGCCAGGAGCCATTCCAGAAGCGAAGTTCCAAGGTCCGAAATTGATGAATATATATAATATTGATCCGATCAACGGCTTAGTGGGTCATTCTGATTTCCAGAGCTTTGAACAGAGAGGTTCCAGCTGTAGTGGAAATGGAATATCCAACTTGGTACCAGAGACTGTGAACACTACTTAGTACACACATAAAAATCTAAAGATCTATGTAACACCGGGGACTTTCATTTGCTAGAGCAGTCCCGCTCGTCGAATGACGGGGAACCAGCTCAGAAACAAAGGAAGGCCGGAAGTAAAGAATCCCCTGACGACGTAAGCCAGCAAGTGCAACAGCAAAGTCATCACGCCCAAGTCATGCAAGCAGAGGACAAGGAACTGGGGCGATAAAAATTAGATAACCAATAGTGGAGGCGGTGCCTCCATAATAGTGGTTAAACTATTAAGAACAGATACTACACTTGATCTAAGCCAGAAGGCCAGAGTGGTGAAGAATACAAATCCTCCAAGTGCGGTATATAACCTCACGAAATTTGCGCACGGACCAGTTCATACATGCTGCCCAAAACAGGCTATAAGATATAACACGTGACGCGATCGCCCAAGATCGCCCCGCGTACGCCAGCCGTTAGGCGCTCATGAAGGGCCCCGTGCCAGGGTGAAGATGTTAAATCAGCTCATCTGTCAAGGAAGGTTGCTTCTCTTACCGTCTGACTTCGACTGTAGCACCGGACTGACCCTTGGGAAAGATCCAGTTGTTCGTTACTTCGGTCACTCTGCACCATCATGGCGGGTAAGCTGCGCCGAATTTCATGGACAACCCGACATAAATTATAACTCAGGGTCTAACGCGCTCGCGTCCGAACAACGCAGCATGGCGTTCAATTTTGGCTCTTTAGTGGCCCTTCTTGGCTGCCTTGATTTTATATACCCACTCTGGTGCTTACCCGATGGGCTGGCTATAATTTCTCTGGGCTCTGCTAGTACTTCATAAAGCTGCTGGGGCACAACTGCTTCCTTGCCGTGTGCTTTCATCTCCCACCCAACTACTACTCAACTCCGCTTATTACTTGCCTTTCACCACTTCTTTCTCTCTCTTCGCCATGATGGCTTGTCTCAACTGTCGGCTCAGAACCGAGGCTATTCTCTGTGTCTGTGTCTGCCAGACAAGAGAAATCTGCAAAACTGAAGAGAAATATTCATGTCGAACGTCGGTATCGCTGTTGGGCTCCGGTTCGGAGCAAACGCGCCCAGACTTCAATGCTCACGACCTTCTCCGAACAAATTACCACCCTGTCAGTGCCTCAGATCTATCCCGGATCCATTCTTCTCTCGATCTCGCCCAGAAATCGCTTGCATACCTCGATTCTGACATCGCACATGTCGAACAAGTGCTTTCTAACCTCCTCACAAAACGCCAATCACTCCACCGCTCCATTGCTTCGCAAAGATCCCTCCTCTCACCTATTCGACGATTGCCCAATGAGCTTCTCTCTGAAATTTTTCTATCCCGTGCTCCCTTTTGCGGAAACGGTGACGGAGATGTCGGGTTGAGTGCTTCATTCACCGACCTTCAGACCGATTCCCTTTGGACGATAACCCAAGTTTGCTCCCTCTGGCGCACCGTCGCACAATGGACCCCATGTCTATGGAATACTCTCCTTATCGACCTTTCCTCACTCAAAGGCAAAACTCGTGCCTACAACAATCTCTTCACTCGCCTTTCCACATGTCTAGAAAATATTCGTCCGACTGCTCTTCCTCTCAATTTCGCCATCATCGGCACCCACTTTCAAGATTCCGCACACCTTCTTCCTCTAATTGAAGCACTATGCACCCATGCTGATCGGTGGAGCAAAGTCTATTTTTGTCCTTACACGACAAATATCTTGGCGAGTTCTAACCTCGATCCAAAATTCCGCAACCTTTCGTCGACGCCGCAGCTGTCGGCAATTGGGTTATGGAGTTTCAGTCCTACCCCTGGATTCATTCAGACACCAACTCGGTTTGCACATGCACCTAATATGCGGAAACTAGCGATATACGACTATCGTTCGCTTCCCAGCAGTTTTCGACGCGCCTCTTTTACTTTCGCCGTTCTGCGGCAGCCAAATAACCCATCTTTATCTCGATTCGTGTCCTTACTACGCATACCCCGAGATCTTTTCATACCTTCCCCACCTCGTGTACCTGGAGACTCTGAACAAGTATCAGCAGTCGACACGAGTTCTTGACATCGGCTCCGCTTTACAGCCGCGTATCCATCTACCGGAGCTTAGAACGCTCAAAGTAACTGGTTGGCTCAGCAATCTCTGTTTCCTTCTCCCTTCTTTGGATTTACCCGTAGTTGAGAGGATAGATGTATTGGCGTTGGTGGAAAAGTGTCATCCGTGTACTTGCCTCACGGTCAAGATGAGGATTGTTAATGATTGGGTGGATANTTNGAACGACNNTGTGGTTTTTACGGTTGACCATGCTGCTAGTTGGGAGTTGAAAACTTCGACTGAACAGGGGGTTCTGGGTTTCATCTTCGTTGATAATTGAGGGCCTTTATTCTTTTTTTTTGGTTGGATGCGGTGGATCTCGAACTGCTCTTGTTGTAGACTTGCTTTGTTACACCAATATTGTACTCATCAATGGATTTCTGGATGGTCAAGATCCGATAGAAGGCGGTATGATTGTAGAGAGTTTAAATTGCTGATAACGGATATGATGAGAATATTAAGGATCGGCGTATGATTATCGTGCCTTAGGTCGGGAAAAGTCAGTCTGTTCTCCCGACTCGCATACACGAAAACTACTGAAGATCCCAAGTTCACATTCATGGATTTTGTCTGTCCCCTCATTTCGTGAGTTTTGAAGTTTTTAAGAACGGGAGGATACGGTTCCTTGATTACTCCTGTTCAATCAGACGCTGCACACTGCACTATGTCGAAGATGATTTAAAGTTTGTTCTATTTCGAGAGGGTAAGGTAACGGTTGGGCAATGGATCGGATTGTTATCCCCGTCAGTGATCCGAATTTGACACCGTGGGATATTTGCCGAAGGCACAGTATGGAAGGCGCGTCTTGATCGCGTCGCGACGGCTTTGTTCTTCAAGTCAAGTCTTCGAAAGGAGCAAGGACCAGATCCTAACGATCACTCAAGTGTGATAAAATTCATATTCTACGCGTTCTCTGACTAAAATTCTTTGTTAGATGTCGACCCTACACTTCCCCGCCAGTGTAGAGCCAACAGAAACCTTGGCACGACAAAACGAGATCAACTTGCTGGAAGCAGAGCTACGTCGGATAGAGGACAATAGTCTACGTCTCAAAGCGACTGTCTTCACGCGACTGAACGCCATTCGATCACCGTGCGGAAAGATTCCAGCCGAGATTCTGTCTTTCATATTCGAGTTGGTCACCGCACCAACAAACAGCATACCCCCTTGTTTTGTTGGCGGTCTTTTCATCCCCGAACATACCTTCTTTGCCGACGCCACACTGTTCCAAGTGCAGTTCCTCTCCCTCCATAGCCTCAGCTCGGTCTGTTCTTTCTGGCGTCAAGTGGCTTGGTCAACCACAAGGCTATGGTCCCATCTCAACCTGGACCTCACAGTTGCCATGCTAAATCATCATGAGCTTGCGCTCCCGCGACTTTACTTTGATCGTTCGGGAGATAGGCCGATGTCAATTGCGGTAGACTTCAGACGGGTTCAGCCAGAAGCTTTCCCCAATATATATAGGACTTCCGCAGACAAGGTTCAATCTGGGAACCTGGACTTTAAGCAAATGCTGCTCCCCCTTCGTCATCTGATTTGCATAGAGAGCGCCCGTAGGGTTGAATATCTTCAACTTAATTTCCCCCCACCTGATTGGTTGCCCCTTCTATCCAAATTCACCAACCTTAAACGCCTGGAACTCGCCTGTCTCCCCTATAACCAAATTCTTCCGTACCAATCAATGGCCTTGTCGGGACTAGGCGCTTTGAAGAAGCTCACTATTGACGGAGTGAATGTCGACATTGAACTCCCTTGGTCGCAGATAACATACCTGGAACTGTGCCATATAAGCTTTGAGGCTGTGGCTCGACTGCTCACCTCCTGTCCGAATCTGATCTATTTCGACGCATACGCTCTGAAAAGGGATCCCTGGCAGGAGCCGAGGCATCTTCCAAGTGAGGTCACACTCCCTCATTTAGAAACCTTCCATTGGGATTGGACTTTCTGGAACGACAATCACACAGTTCTCCTTCCCCGGCTCAGGTTTCCCGCTCTTCAGCGCCTATACTGGAGAGAAGACGATTACGAGCCGGAGATCGGTTACCTGGAGCATCAGGAAGATATTGCGCGCTTCATGGAAAAATTGCCGTCTGCTCAGATACATTTACGCCTCAATCATTTCTCTGTTTACGACGGGGAGGAGGCACACTTGAGATTAACTACCGTTTTAGAGAATATGCGTTACATTAAGCATCTCAGCATTGAAGAGTATGACGACGCGTGTGGGCATGACACACTTTCCGCCGTTGCTTCGTTGCTTCACAGATCACAACGAGAAGGCAAGCAAATGTTGCCCAGGCTTGCGCAGCTATCGCTTCTCTCGTCTTTCCCTACTTCCACATACACTAAAGGACTGGCCTTGTTGATGCAAGAGAGACGAGCTGCTGGGATAACAAGCTTTCGATTGGATGTTCCTAGTTGGCTGAAACCAGAGTATTGGAATCCTATTGCCCGCACGCAACTCAAGAACATAGTTGAGGGTGGATTCAAATTGGAAGTTTTTGAAGGGGAGCAGATGCTGTCTTGGTAGTTGTACTACCAGTCGCAGAGAGGGTGACAAGAGCTCTATACCTCGCGTACACTAGAATGAATATGTTGGCTGTTGGTTGGAATGATATCATGAATCAAACCATGGTAAAATCTCCACCTCTTTTACTATAATATACCATCACCAAGAAAGAGATGAAACACAATTTCGGTGTTGATTTTCAAATCCTTTCCATAGTTATGACTTATTTGAAACTATTTGCGATCTTGAACACACGCTGTCGTTACAGGAATTATGCACTAGACTACTGAATAGTGATCCGGACGCCTTATTCGACAGGGTCAAGACACCTCCCTCTCCATACGGGTTACAACCTCATTGACAACTTTGTAATCGATTACTGCCTTAGCCTTCACCTTACCGACCTCTTTATAATTTCTCTTCATTTCAGCGTTAGGACTCGGGCGTTTGTCCACGTATATGAGCCCGTGGAAGAAACGCCGCATACCGTCCGCAGAAGGACGATCAACAGGCCGATAATTCCAGCACTTTTTCAGTTGAGCCCACACCTGCGCCTCAAGCACTGACAAGTAGGCAGGTTCCGTCGGAATCCCTGCCCTGTTCTCGCAAAATGCTTGTAATAACGCGACTTCCCTTGGGAACTTGTCTGCAAACGGGTACTTTCCAGTCAAGGCCTAAAATCTTTAGACTTCGGTTTAAGATGAATGAACCGTATCCGTACCTCGTAGCAAGTGCCGGCGAGGGCCCAAACGTCACTTGCTTTTGTGGATTTTGGAGCACCCTCAGACTCAAATAATTCTGGTGCCATCCAATAGGTAGTCAGAGTACAGGCCACTGTTGTTGAAGCCACCGTCATGTCAACACGTGAAGCACCAAAGTCAGCCAGCAAAGCACGCCCAGTTGCGGATATAAGAACGTTGCTCTGGATAGGTATCAGCATCATGCTCATAATGAGAAGAAACGATAGTGCAATGACCCCTTTGAGATCAGCATGGATAATGCCCAGCTCATGAAAGTAGCTGAGACCATTGCTCATGTCACTCATCTAGAGTTTCAAAAGCGCGTAAGCCGTGATACGTTAAAGGGCCACTAAATGAAGCTCACCAATGGCACTCGGGGGGTACGGGGGTTCTTTCTCAGAAAAGACGTTAAATCGCCATTTTCCTGCCATGGCGAAATGATGCATATTCTTGGGCCGGATTCCCAATAACCATAGAAAGGGAGTATATTGTGATGCTTAATGTGCGACCAGAAGACAAGTTCGCGAAGATGCACCTTCAAGTTAGATTTTACTAGGGATCCTAGGCCTTCGATAGTAATGAACGCACGTGTTGGATGATAAGGTTCCTTTCACCCTGGCTAGAATAGAAGCGGGGGGCTTTCGCCGATACCGTCTGACTCCCAAGCTTCCCTTTGAAGAGGTCACCGAATCCACCAGATGCAATGACATATTCGGGAGCGGTATTGCACTGAACGCCTCCATCCTTCAGCTGGAGAGACGCCGGATAGACCCCAGCTGTCTTGGCAAGTCGACTCTGTACATGCAAGATATGTTTTCTTTCAATTGCCGTTAGGCGCACTGGGCTGTCTATGTCTAGTGCCTATTGGCATGGTTCGGCATGTCTGTTCAAGAAGGGAACACTTGAAATTTACTGCGACCTACCCTGTCAAAAAAAGTCAGTCACGGCCTGCGCCTCGTTCTGAAGTCGAAGTTTAGCAAAGAACTTCCTCGCCTGTGGATCTTCGACAAGGGCTAACGCCCGGCAGATTTCATCTGAGGTAGGTGACCGTGAAGAGTTCCGATTTCCCATTTTCCTATGTACGACGCAGGAGAGGTGGAGAACCCGGGGCGCGGAGCGCAGCGATTTTGCAGTTTCTGAGTCAATCGTAAGCCAGAGCGACGTTAGAAATCGTGATAACAGATATAGATGGAGACAATAGAAATAGACCCTCAGAACGCTGACCAACGTGTCGTAGGGTCGATAATCAATCTTTGAGGCCCTCGAAAGCCTTCTCGAAGCACTTGAGGCTGGTCGGCCAACCAGGAGGGTGGCATCTTCCACGGGCTCGCCTGCCAAAGTTGCCCGGGCAATTATGACAAGACCTCCTGGATATCCCGACAAATCATGTTGGGCTTTGATCCTCTAAATTCAAGCTTCAAGCTTGCTGACCCTGCGGTTATGTGGCAGACATAGATAACCGTAATCATGGGAGATTCGAACCTCGTTAACGCTGAAAGGGGCATCAAGCAGTAAGGTTCAGCCTGAGGACGAAAACAAAAATAGTCCTAGTTGCACGATTGACTTTGAGTTTGATCATCGAATGAGACTCGGATTGAGGCCGTCAAGGACGTATCTTTGTCAATCGCTATCATATATCACTCTATATCCCGGCATCACTGGTGCTCACATCAAATCGAATCTCAAGCTTCCACAAAGCTTTAAGGCTCTAGCCTCTGAGACCTTTTCAGGCCCAAATCCGGTCGGTAAGAGAGCTGATCGATAGCGGTTTTACAATCGAGGTTCTCACCAAATCTAATCAAGTTCGGCAGATTCATGTAGAAACCGTTTGACCCTAGGGCATTCATGCGTAAGAGGGCTCCTCGTCGCATCCACTCTTTATATCAGGACATTAGTCTTTGCAACCCTTTCAGAATTGGACCCCTTCAAACCTCTGTGCCGCCATGAGCTATGTCCCGAAACAAACCGTGTACAAAGCAAAGTCACTCCGCTCGGGTTCCTCCTTCAAAATCAACTATGATTCAGCTCAGTGGTTTCCCTTGAATCTATCCAAACAACCGCCAGTTTCCCAAAAGCGTCTAGATCAGAACGATTCTGTGATTTGGTATGAAAATTGCTCTCTTTTAACTGACCGAGCACTCGCCTCTGATGGGCCCATGATATATCATCAGGGTTCATGGTCGGCATCATGATAACCAAAATACTGTAAGCAGACGCACCTCCATTCTCGACAGGCTTAAGCCAGTAACAAAGGCCTGCTTTGCATAGTTTATTGGCACAGTTGCACCCCAGTACATCGAGACTTTTGGACCGATAGCATGTCTCGTGTGCTCTGGNTTGAGCGCAAAATCTAGCTGGATNAAGTCCCCAGACCGAGTGGTGCTTGTGGAACTAACAGCTTCGCAGAAGAAACACGGNACATCCAGCAGCTACGAGTTTGAAGCATGCGTCTTGCAGGATTGGCTATATTACAAGTGAGNCCTTCCAATTCTATTCGCCTTCAGCCGAAGCTTAGACTATCTAAAGCACCATAGGCTCACTGCGGGGAGTCGTAAAATTCTCCGGGTTGCTATATTTGCTTCCGATTTCGGACAGCCTCTCGCCGACCGACGTTACACGGCCTCTCAGAGTCTTNTGGAATATCAGTCAAAAGTTGGGCTTCGAAATTCCTATCCGCATTGCCTTTGTCACCGTCCAAGGAGCGCGCCGGATCGCTAGGCGCTTGACAAGACGGATNGAAGGGATTGAAAAGCTGCGGGAAAGCCTCAGTCGACTTCAATGGATCAAACCATCNGTCACGGCACACTTCAGGGGCGGCGATCCCGTTTCGCAACTTAATCACATTATTTCGCGCCTCATAGATGTTGAACCAGAAGAGAACCAATGGCAGCTTGAGAGTCTTCTGGCATACATTATTCGCTATGAGACACAGCTTAATGCACAGACTGAAGCTGAAGCCCATTGTATCGTCAGCTTTTTATCCGAGGTGGGTCATTAACATAATGCTAGCACAGCCCGGCTTATTTGATTAGATTTTACATGTGGAAGGCTTTTTGAATGCACAGGAAGCAACCTCTGTTCTGAATCTAGTATACGATCTCACGAAATCAGCTGCTGTCTTTCCTGAGTATCTCAAGCTCAAAGACGTACACGGTATCGATCTCACCAACCCTGTCAACGAAGGAGGATTCGGACTCATCTATCGAGGCAATTACAAGGGTAGTGATGTGTGTGTCAAAGTAATGCGAACGTCTCCCGGGCTAGAAGAAAACCAGAAAACACCACTGGTACGTCATTTAAATCTTCTCAGAGCGATTGGTAGGAAACCTCGGTTCGGATCTCCTTTCTACTTAACAGGTACAGCTCAAAGAGGCCATTCTCGTTGGTCATCTCATACATCCCCATATCCTTCCCGTTTATGGGATCTACGAGTCTGAAGAGTCTGTTCCACGACTATGCATGGTTTCACCTTGGGTAGAAAATGGCGACCTTTTAATGTATTTAAAGGCGTTTCCGGATACTAATCGATCACCTCTGGTACGGCTATCGACTTATTTCCGGCCCTTGCAGCGAACTGATACGCGAAACAATAGATCGGAGATATGATCATCGGGATGTGCTATCTTCACGAAAAGGGTATCGTCCACGGGGACCTTAAAGCGGTAAAACATAATCTCAGTGGTTATGAAAGATCAGGGCTGACTTTAACCAAAGAGCAACGTTCTCGTGGCTCTGGAGGGTCGAGCAGTCATTGCAGATCTTGGAATTGCTCGATTTGCTGGAGTTCAAGATGGTTCGGGCCAGAGGTTCATTGGTAGTGCTCATTGGATGGCTCCAGAACTGTTGAAAGGCATCGGTCCATTGTCAAGCGCGTCAGACATGTGGGCATTCGCATGCACTTGCTACGAGGTGACTGCCATCCTTGCATCCGGTTTGCTATCTATCTCACCAGTGGTAATCAGATTATGACGAACGAAAAGCCCTTCTCTCAATACAAGACGACTCCTCAAATAACTGCTGCCCTATTGGATCCTCGTCGGCCTGTTATTCCAAGAAAGTACTCCATTAGCCGCCGAGACCCAATGTTACGCGAGGTGTGGCCTCTGATGAAGAAATGTTGGGTATACGAGCCGAGTAGGCGAGCTAGTATTCATGAATTTGGTCGGCACTTCGCTTCCATCATCGGATCTTCGGTTCAAGGAATTCTGGACCCCACATACAGCAAGGACACGACCTACTCTAAGGTGATGAGCGATAGGATATATACGAAAACTCGAGCTGCCGCAAATCATCGCGCTCTCCAACTAATCCGCAATGTGAGTTAGACCTTACACTTCCTGGCTCTTCACAAGCGCACAAGTCACCTTTTGAACGCGTCCCTCATCTAGGCATTTGACTCCGATCCCAGAAGGGCCAGGGCCGAACCAAGCTGGGATTGGGGGCCATCTTCCCAGTCTGGAGAGGAGCTCGCGATCTTGGGAACTGTTCAGCATTACGATGTCAGCTAAACGTGGTGTGCTTTCTGAGTGCCTGGAACGACACATTTGATGGCACAGATATTCAAAAAGGAATTGTGTAGTCTACTTAGCGATCAACAACCCTCGTGTTACCTACCGACGATTGGGAGTTGAAAACTTGGACTGAACAAGGGGTTTTGGGTTTCATCTTCACTGATATCTGAGGGTCTTTGTTTTTTCTTGTCTACATACGGTGGATCAGGAAGAGGGCGTCCGAGTGATCGCGCCGCGATGAGTCATTTATCAATTCTTCTTCAAACAAAGCCACCAAAAGAGACAAGTCTGGGGTAGCCGTTCGTCTGCATGGATTATATGGTGTCGCATCGTATTTCTTCTCGTGTTTCGTGTTCCGTGGCTTGTAGCTAGACATGCTAGACGAGTGCTAGACGGTGACTCGTGCCACTTGCAGTTTTCTACTAGACTTTAGTGCTTGATTCAGTGAGCCGTAGAGCTCTTGTACTATAAAAAGGCACCCGTTATAACTTATCATGCACAGGTTCATCTATTGATTTCCCCGAGTCATTATTACTACCTACCATCACGAACAAAATACGAAAGCCCCTAGCACTCATCTCGCACCACCTCGTCCATCCTCGATATTTCCTCAGCGAACTCATCCTGCCTTCGCACACAGGGGACAGACTCTAGCGTCATCTAGGTACATTTGAATCTATATTTTACGCGTGCTCGAATACCCAAGCCTCTGATAGATGTTGGGGCCTCCCTTCCCCTCCAGCGGACCAACAGAAACCTCTCGACAAAGCGAGATTGCCTTGCTAGAAGAAGAGCTACGTTGGACAGTGAATTCTGTCTTTCATATTCGAGTTAGCCATCGCACTGGCAACCAGCATACCCCNNCTATGTGCTGATGCTTTTTCTTGCCCGAGCATACCTTCTCTACCGGCCCCGCATTGTTCCAGGCACAGTTCCTTTCGCTCCACAACCTCAGCTCGGTCTGTTCTTTCTGGCGTCAAGTGGCTTTGTCAACCACAAGGTTATGGACTCATTTCAACCTGGACCTCACAAATACCATCGTAAATCTTCATGAGCTTGCACTCCCACGACTTTACTTTAATCGTTCGGGAGATAGGCCTATGTCGATTGCGGTAGACTTCAGACGTGCCGAAACACAAGCTTTTTCCACAATTTGTAACACTCTCGATGACAAGATCAATTCCAGAAGCGAGCATTTTGAGCGGATGCTGCGCCCTCTTCGTCGCTTAATTTGTCTCGAGAACCCTCACAGGGTTAAACATCTTCAACTCAATTGTCCCCCCACCTGGTTGGCTGCCCCGTCTGACTACCAAGTTTATCAACCTTGAACATCTGGAACTCGGTTGTCCTCCCAATAGCCATATCCCTTACCAGTCAATGTCCTTGTCAAAGTTACGTACTTTGAAGGAGCTTGTTATTGACAGGATAACTGTCCTCAACATCAAACTCCCTTGGTCACAGATAACACACCTGGAGCTGCGCTATATAAGCTTCGAGATTGCAGCTCGACTACTCATTTCCTGCCCGAATCTCATCGGCTACAACGCATACTCTTTGGAAGGTGAACCACCACAGGAGCCGGTTCCCTGGCGCCCTTCAAGCGAGGTCATTCTCCCTCATTTAGAAACTTTCCACTAGGAATGGAGTTCCCGGAATGACAATCACACAGCTCTCGTTCCCCGGCTCAGGTTTCCTGCTCTTCAGCACCTATTCTGGACAGAAGGCGATGAGAAAAGGAATAATCGTTATCTGGAGTGTCGGGGACACATTAGCCGCTTCATGGCAAACTTATTGCCGTCCGCTCAGATACATTTATATCTCTGCTTTTTCTCTATTCATCACAACCACCGCGAGGCGCAGTTGCGATTGACTACCATTCTCAACAATATGCGCTACACCAAACACCTCAGCATCAACGAATACGGCGACAAAGGTGGACATGGCGCATTTTCCGCTGTCGCTTCGTTGCTCCATAGATCACAACGAGAAGGCAAGCAAATGCTGCCCAGGCTTGCGCATTGCTATCACTAAGTCGTTCGTCTTTTGGAAGGATGATCAACCCCGTATACCCCAATGAGCTTGTCTTGTTGATGCAAGAGAGAGAGGCTGCTGGGATGACGGGTTTTCGCTTGGATGCTCCCAGATGGCTGAAACTAGAGCACTGGAATCCTACTGTCCGCGCACAGTTCAAGAGCATTATTGAGAATGGATTCGAATTGGAGGTTTCAATGGAGGACAGATGCTGTCTTGGTAGTTGCGTCACCAGCCGCATATAGGGTAACATCTACTAGAAACTCAACATTACACCAAGGTCTGTCGGACCTCTGAGATCACATAAACGTAGTATACATTCTCAAAAGCCTCGAAACAGTCAAAACTGTCCGTGGAGCACCGCCAATTTGTAATCCTTTCCATAGTCCAACCAGGAACATCCACAATGTGGCGGCAACCACATTTGAATCCTGTGCAAAGGTAAAGTTATTGTCCGGGCCGCTCTTGAGTCACACCGACTCTGAAGTGGCCAATCGTACACTTTCCACTCTCGCATCTCCCACTTCTTTCACATCGAGTGCCAGTATAATTTCGCCTCAATACCCTATTACCACTAGACTCGACCATCTGGAGCATCGCCCCAAACACAGATGGTCCAGGATGCTCGAGCTGTAGTCAGCTACGTAGTTTGTTCCAACGGGGTGCGCTTCTCCATATCTTCTGCCGTACACTTGGCCCGTGCTGACTCTTCTACGCAAGATAGGCGAGACGCTCATATCAGTTGATATATGTAGTCACTGAGTGTCATTGTCAAAGAAGCGCAGCGCAGACAAACGAGGATTCAAGTCTTTCAACGAGCAACCTCAGAAAACCCTTGGTCTGAGGGATAGCCGACTAACAAGAAGAGCCATTCAATCACCCAGAAATATCATCAAAAAAGTATATTTCATTCAAAACGAGTGTACTATAAAAAACTCTTCCATATCTGTAATATGTATCTTAAAACCTACCT
>JANIEX010000764.1:0-20489 GCA_027627405.1 Leucocoprinus birnbaumii
ATCGTCGGAGAACAAAGGAGGAAAGGCTAGGTGGGCTAAATTGCGGTCAATGCTCCCAAGTATTCAGAACGCTGGGGATCAAGAAGACGGCGACTCAAATCCCCAATCCGTCGCTGTAGCCCCTCCTAAAGTCAACATTACGGATGAGCTCATTACAGGCGGTCTTTCCACGTTGATATTACGGCTATACCTGGAGAGAGACGAGAAAGGTCATAGAAGAGTTCCCATCCTTCTCCATAGGCTGCGGATACGTATCAGCGACAGTCATCATCCCACAGAGGAAAAGAGGACAGTTTTTCGTATCGAATGCGAGTATGCAAATGGTGCTGCACGATGGGTTATATATCGTCAGCTGAGGGATTTCTTCTCCCTACACACACACTATACACTGTCCAACGTGTACAACCGTCTTCATGACCAGCTCCCAGAATTCCCTTTGACCAGTGAGTTTAGCTCTAGCTCTAAGTTGCATGCCTGACCATCAGTGTTAGGTATGCCTTACCTCAAGTTTCTGAAAAGGGAGGGCGCAAGTATTGATCAAGCGTCTTTTGCTCGACTTCAACGAGAAGTCTTGGAAACATATCTCATTAAACTTATACGCGCAGTGGTATGTCACTGAGGAAGGCAGGCATAAAATACGCTGAATTTCCTGCCTAGATGTTCCATCCATCGTCCAATAGGCTGTCTGCATTTCTGGAAGTCAGCGCCCTTTCGATTTCTCTTGCCCAGTCAGGGGGGTCACAGTACAAGGGAGGGTATCTACAAATTCACGCGACCAATAATGGCGGGGGCGGATTTGGTAGGAAAGGGCTCAACTGGAAGGCCAAAAAGGAGCTTCGTTGGTCCACTGTCCGGGAAAGTTATCTCGCTGTGGTTGAGGAGCCTGGAGAGGTCCGTTTGTCAGTTTCATTGTAGAAAAGTTACTAACAGTCCACAGGAAATAATTTGGGACGTTTTTCTTTTCGATCCTGATTTCAAGATCGAGCGACCAAAACGATATTACCGCCAAGGCCTTGCGAACCTTATCCATAACGATCTGGCTATCATTGAACACCCCTTTTCATCTCCCGAGAAACAAGAGTCTGCGGTCATCGACTATGCTGCTTTCCAACAGCATCATCTGCAGCCACCGAACTCATCAATGGGGAATGGTAGAGAGCATAGGGATAATGATGGTCGTTCTGCGCTTGGATCCCTCAAGTCACGATTATCCAGAGTGTTCCATCTAGAATCGGGGTCAGAACACCGGGTTAATCACAATAAGACACGGAAAACGGAAACGGAAGATCATCAGGAGGAGTCTGACTCTTCAAGTGCGATTTCTCTTCCTCCGCGTTCTCGAACACCACTACTTGATCCATCTACCAACGTCAATCCTTTCGTAGCGTCAAGCGATCGAGCGAACACCCAAAATGAGGAAGCAGCGAAGAAAAAGAAAAAGACCTGAAGATGTCTCTAAACACACTTTCTATATAGTCAACTCCCAGATGAGATTGAAGCTGTACGCAAAAAACGAGGTACGGGCTCTTATTGACATGTCCGGCCGAAATTATTCTTAGCAAATTCCACGCAGCGTCAAATGCTTCAGTGGATTACTGCTCTTGAGAGGAGTGCATCGTCTAGCCCTTACACAGGAAAAAATAGGTTTGATAGCTTTGCTCCAATCCGTTTGAATGTCGCAGCACAGTGGCTTGTTGATGGTGTGAGTTTCTTTCCTATCATCAGCCTCAATGAGACTAATTTCTCTCTTAGCGAGATTACTTCTGGAATTTGTCTCGTGCCATTCTACTCGCCAAAGAAGTAATCTACATCCATGATTGGTGGTTGTCCCCAGGTAACACTCCTCGGGTTAACCGTGTTCCTCCGACTGAAATTTGTCAGAGTTGCTTTTGCGAAGGCCGGGAAAGGAGAGGTACCGGCTCGACCACCTGCTTGAGAGAAAAGCGAAGGAAGGGGTAAAGATTTATGTTATCCTTTAGTGGGTCGTCTGTTACTCTTCGCCGTGCAGTGACTCATTGCCTACAAAAGTCAAGAGGTCTCCAATCGAACAACTCCCACCGACAGCAAGTCCGTAATTTTATCCTTCATTCCATAATTGCCTAATAAAAGATAGTTATACCAAACAGCGGCTAATGAGTCTTCACCCCAATATTATGGTTCAGAGGTCACCTTCCCATTTCCAAACTGGAACCTTTTATTGGGCTCATGTGCGTTCCGAGGTTGTGCCAGTATTTTCTAGTTTCTGATCTCACACCCAGCATGAAAAACTATGCGTCATCGATCAAGCGATTGCTTTTATGGGTGGAATAGACTTGTGTTTTGGGCGGTAATTATCCTCTCTGTATTCGCTCATGTAAGGGTTCTCACAAACCTAGATGGGATACGCCTCAACACGTCTTAGCTGACGACGTTGATGGTACGGATCGCTCTGAGATATGGCCAGGTAAATTCAGATGCGTACCGATATTTCGCACTGAGACTGATAATAATTCTTTAGGCAAAGACTATAGCAACCCTCGGATTCTGGACTTCCATACCCTGAATAAACCTGAAGAAGACATGTATGATCGGACAAAGTGCCCAAGGATGCCATGGTGCGTTGATGAACAACATGTCGCTCCTTAGCTGACGTGCAGCAGGCATGATGTCGCAATGCAGGTCGTCGGTCAGCCGGCACGAGATCTTGCGCGCCACTTTGTGCAGAGGTATGATTGCTTGGTTATTCCTGGTTTTTATGACTCAATATATCCATAGATGGGATTACCTGTTGAGAATAAAAGTCCGTATTAGTCTAGCTTGGCGCTCTAGAAAAGCTGAATCTCTGTTCGCCGTAGAACCATACACGATTGATGCCATTCTTGTTGCCTCCACCTGAGTTCAAGCCAGGGGAGCTGACGCAGATGGGCCTGACAGGAACGTGTGAGATGCAGATTTGTCGGTCCGCAGGTCCTTGGTCAATGGGAACCCCAACCAAGGTTGAACACTCCATCCAGAACGCCTATCTTAAAGGTATGTCGGCGTCATACGCGCTAGCTGGGTCATCTAACTGTTTCAACGGCTTTCCGCAGCAATTCAGATGTCAGAACATTTTGTTTACATCGAGAATCAATTCTTTATCACTTCGTAAGTTCGGCCTGACTCGTATCGTTATCGTTTCGGTCCAGTCTCACAGGGTATTAGGACATCTGTGAATGATGTCAAAATCGAGAATAATGTTGGAGACGCCCTTGTTCACAGAATCATAAAAGCACACAAGGATGGGACGCCATGGAAGTGCTGTATCGTTATTCCGCTCTTACCTGGATTCACTTTTCCAGTCGACCACAGCGATGCTAGTGCTGTAAGTTTTTATTTAGGCGCCTGAGATGTTGCTCAACTGCTTTAAGATTCGAATTATCCTTGAATGTCAGAATAGGACTATTGCGCGCGGACCGAACTCCATCTTCTCGAGATTAAAGAAGGAAGGAATAGATGTAAGCTGACAGGATTTGGGGCTAAGAACGCGGTCTCATTATGAATCACAGCCCGATGAATACATCTCAGTATTCTCGCTGAGAAATTGGGCGAGAATGCGCGGAGATGTCTTGACCACTGAACAGGTAGGTGGTCTAGGCTTCGTTATCCCATTTGGGCTCAACTGGGCGAGTAGGTGTATATTCATGGCAAGGTTTGCATAGTGGACGATCGCTTGGCGATCATAGGCAGCGCGAACATAAACGAACGGTCTCAACGAGGTGACAGAGACTCGGAAGTAGCTGCAGTGATCAGAGATACTGATATGATAGATGGGTAAGGTTGATTTTGTCCCGTGTACCGGGCGAGGCACTTATTACCGGCGACTTCAGCACGATGGCAGGCCGTCCCTTCAAATTTGGCCGTTTCGCGCACACCTTGCGTGTGCGGCTGATGAGAGAGCACCTTGGTGTTGATGTCGATGCACTTGATGAAGAGGACCTTATGGCGCATGAACCCGTAAAACCGGAACATGAGCAAGAGCCATGGGATCCGGACGCCGCCCAAGAGTATGGTCAAGAAGAAAGTGTCACAAAGACATCAGAGCATCATCCACAAACTCGAATCAGGTCCCTTATGAAGGACGGCCTCGATGGTGTTAAAGAAGGTCAATCACATTCTATACTTTTTAGACCCCATTGTTGACGCGGAAAAATCGTAGTCGGCACCGGAGTTGGAGAGGATCTTTCCAGGGCAACGTCCAAAGAACTTCATAAGGCCCGTCTGAAGCGCGATGATCTCAATCCTGATGTTGGAGATACCGTGCTACGAGCAGAACGCAAGGATTTTACCATGGATGGCAAAGAACAGAAAGGGTTCGCAAGCTCAGATGTGCCCACTATCGAGGAAAGAACACTCGCGGATGAACGACCTCCAACCCCACAAGCCGAGGCCGGTTATACATCCTTGGACAACTCGGATAAATACAATGGTTTAGATACTTCTCAGAAGGTCTCCGACACAAACAAGAGCGACACGGCCAATGATCACCCTACTCATCACCAAGATGGTGAAGAACGTGATGGAACCTCAACCGCGAGCGCCATACGGAGAACACAGACCAGTAAATCGAGAACAAAATGGACAGTGCCGATTCGTAGACCACGCGTCGATCCCGATGGTTTTGAAGATCCCATCTCGGACGCTTTTTGGAAGAATGTTTGGGTCGCAAGCGCCGCATATAATGTCCGTCGAGCGCTTCATGTCTTCTCTGATTGACTTACTGATGTCTCGTCCATCAGACGGAGATATATCGCAAAGTTTTCCATGCGATTCCCGATGATACCGTGACCACATGGAAGCAGTACAAGGAGTTCGTAGCTCATCACGAACGATTGAAGAAACCGGTCAGTCGAATTACTCACGTTTAAACTACGTCTATTGGTCTGATAGGTTTTCAGTGCTCGGAGACGGGCGAACCGACAGGCCGAGTTCCGTCAGAGTCTGAGGATGAAGGCTCGCCCGGCTTAATTGTTTCTCCGGACATGAATGATGCCGCTTCCGAGACTACTCGAGAAAATAGTAGCGAACAGCATCATACGCCTCATTCTCATTTACCTAGTGGCAGTGATGGTGAACGCCCCAGAAAGCCGGCAAGACGTAGCGAGCCCTTCGAGAAATGGCGCACACCCAGAGCCCGTCTGCACAACATCTTGCCAACCTCCGCTCTTTTTCTGTCACCCATATACCGTCACCCACCGTCACGCGCCTGTGACTCCGGACGGCGTCGGAAAGCACACCCAACAGTCTCTACCACTCTCCACCATGAGCGTAAGTACTAAGTACCAGCCTACTCCCTGCTTCTCACATTCTGCGCAGTTGTCCGCCGGCCTCTACAACACCCTTTTCAGGCGCAACAGTCCGTCTTTCTGCCTTTGACTCCCCACCCTGCTCCGCTCACTCCCATTCACCTGCAGGCGTCTTTGTTGGCACAGTGTTCGCCGGTGCATTCGCCTTTGGCATCGGCTTTGACCTTGGCGTCACCTCGTTCTGGGAGCGATACAACAAGGGCGTACGTGCACTTTCCTGCTCAGCATGACCGTTTGGCCTGACGCCCTCTGCAGAAACTATGGCAAGATATCCGTCACAAATACGTGGAAGACTCCGAGTAGACATTTCTCCTCTTGCACCACACATACCGTAGACCCGGAGGCACAGATAGACACTCTTAATCCAATACCTTCTGCCTTTGCATCTGATTTGAGCAGAAAATGTGTGACACCCGTGTGACAGTTTGCCCTGCTGTGAGATTCTGACGCTGAGCCAACTCATTCTCTCAACGCCCATGGACGTCGACATCCCAAAGGACGCAAAGGACGGCTCAAAGCCAGATGCAAAAGTCGTTGTCGTGAACAACCTCACCCGCAATGTCGTGGAATCCCACCTCCTCACCATCTTTGGTTTCTACGGCGAAATCGTCAAGATTGACGTTCCCCTCTTTGGAAAATGTGTGTTTTCCGTCCTGACAGTTTCTACAAGCTAACCTCGTTGTCACATCAGCCGGACAGAACAGAGGAAAAGCAGCACTTGAATATGTAGATTCTGCCTCTGCACACCGTGCATTCGAGCACATGGATGGCGGTCAACTGGACGGTGCAACCCTAAAGCTCGAGCTCTCTGACCTCCCTGTCCGTTCTCGCTCTCGCTCGCGTTCTCCACCTCCACATTTCAACCAACGTTCTCGACGCGGTCCACCTCCTCACCAAGCCGGTGGACGATTCAGAAACGGTCGAGGCGGAGGTATACGTTCATACTCGCGTTCCCGTTCACGCTCTCCCTTCTCCCGTTCCATCTCGCGTTCGCGTAGTCCCATGTCAATGTCAAGGTCCAGATCACCCAGGTCTATATCTCGATCACGAAGCCGTTCAAGGTCTCCTCCTAGACGCCGTGGCGACTTTGGCGGTAGAGGAAAAGATTCGTATCGAGGTGGACGTGGCGGTGGTGGTTGGGGAAGGCGCGGTCCACCACCTCGTGATAGAGATTTTCGCGATCGTCGTTCCAGATCTCGTTCACCTCCTCCGCGTCGCGGTGGCGGAGGTGGTGGTGGCGGTTACCCCTCTCGTCGTAGATCACCGAGCTATACTCGTGGTGGATACGGCGGCCCAGACAGGGATTACGATCGTAGAGATAGAGATCGTTACGATGGTCCTCCTCCGTATAGAGGCGGTAGAGGTGGAGGAAGAGGTGGTCGTAGAGGTGGTGGTCCACGGGGAAGACCCATTTCGCGTTCGTATTCGCCTCGCTCTAGGTCTCCTCGCTCTAGGTCGCCTAGGAGTCGCTCTGCGAGTTATTCTGTCCGCTCTAGTCGATCTAGGACCAGGTCAAGGAGCCGTTCGAGGTCGCCTAGGTCTATTACTCCCCGCTCGAGGTCCAGGTCACCGAGGAGCAGAAGCCGCACGAGGTCTATGAGGAGTGCTTCATATGATTCGTATTACAGCAGGAGTCGCTCTAGGAGCCGTGGTCCCCCGAGGTCAAGGAGTGGGAGCCGGGATGATATAAGGGATAGTCGATCTCGGTCTCCTGGCGGCAAGGACGCTTAAGACGAGCAGATTGTTTGTGCTTCTCATTTACCTGTATACTTTTTTCAAACGACATTGCTGTGCTTCAATTTGATCGGAAAAATGAGAAATAGTGAAGGTATATAGCATGCGACATGATTAACCAAGAAAATAAATCTATGTCAACTACTCAGAGAACGTCAAAATCAATCACTGTGGATAGAGTCATCGTCCGCAACAAATGGCCTACATTGCAAACGTCAGGACGCATATTCAAATAGGATTCAGCACCAGGAAAACTTACGCATACTCATAATCGCCTCGAACGGCAATGGCCATCCACTCCTCGTCAGTGCCGGGTGGAAGACCTTGTCCACCTGCAAGACTCAGAACAACAGGAAGGAGAACGAGACCGTGTAGGGCTCCAGAGATGATGAGTGTCAGCCACATGCGGAAGTAGTAGATCTGAAAACGCGGATTGAGTCCTGATGTCAATCGGAGAGTTGAGCTAATTCACCTCGAGAAGTTTCGAGCGCGTCAGAGCCAAAACAGACATCCCAATAAGCTTAGTCAGAGTGATACCAGACAAGACCTAAAGACAAATGGTCAGTAGGGTGAGTGGGAGAAAACAAAAAAACATACCGAAGGACCAACATCAACAAGGGCAACATGCACCCTCTCATCTTTCTCCCTCTGTCCTTCAGGCTGACCATGTCCAACCAAAGTAGTCCCAACGACAGCAGCCGAAGACGAGCTTCCAACACTCATAAACGCCCTCGCAATATGCGCGCAAAACTCGACAGCAATACCCAACGAAATCACCAGATTGACCAAGCTGAGCGCGTTCAGGCTGATACCCCAGATCGGCATTATACCCATGACGCTCAATACGGTCATCGCTACGACACCTGTAACAATGACTGCTGTACGCCAGGAACCTAGGAGTAGAGCTGTGACGAGGAGTACGGATCCAAGGCCTAATCCAAGGACTTCTTGTGTGATGCTGATGATGTGTGCGTATTGATCAAAGAAGACGTAGAATATTGAATAAGGGAAGACTTCCAACCCCGTATCTTCAGAGATTTCGGCTGCGATTCTGTGAGCTGCCGCGAATGCGTTGATGAAATCGTCTTGGGATCTCAAGGGAGAATGATAAGTGCGGAAGTGGGATGCATCGAGTCGAGAAGAGTCAGCATTAAACGCAAGGGCTTCACCGAATGACGTTTTGCCTGCGAGAGGACATTTCGGCTGTAGTCGGTGACGCGAGCCACTGTTTCAGGTATCGCATAAACTCTTCTTCTTCAGGAAGACCGTTCATGGTGATATTCCATGCCGGCTCGTGGCCCTCATAACATGGTCGACAGAGTCGTGCAGGGGTACGGTCGGTACAGAATGTAGATGGATCCCTCTTACGAACGCGACAGCATTCATCGTTGACGGGGTTGAGCCAGCTTAGGAAGTTGTCGATCCAGGACGCAGTGGGTTGATTGATAAATGAGGTTTCTCCTCGTTTACGTTCGGCTTCTAGACGGTTGGCGACGGAGAATTCTTCGCATGTTGTGAAACGGCCGCAAAGACCTTGTTGGTTGGGTCGTTTTGTCACGTCAACATCTTTGGCTACAAAGTAGACGGGAGACCCGACGTCCAAGTATGCATCGACGGAGTCGAAATATGGAACAAGGTAAGAATCAGAGGGTAATGCCAGCCGCTGATCTGAAGAAGATGTCAGCGACAACTATGAAGCAAGTCGAAAAAAATACCTAATCCAAGTTTCATATGCTGGATCGAGACGATGGATGCAGCGAACCCTCCAAGAAAGACAATCACGACACCTGCTTTGGTAATAGGGTGCAAAAGGAAAGGCGCGTAGTAGCGACGGACAAAACGCGCAATCCGACCCAAACCACTAGACGGGGCGGCTGTTTCTGGGAGGGCAATTCGAGATGAGAGGCGAAGACAAGGGAAGCAATCGACCCGATTATTCTGAAAACGAAACGATTTGAGCGACAATATGGACGTTAGAGATTTCGCTTACCTCAACCCGCTTGAGGTCCCAGTACAGCGCACTAATGAACACAGTGACTTGAAGCGTTGCATTTATAAACACACTTCCAGCGGCATACAGGGCAAAATTGCGGACAGCAGGCATGGGAACAAGAGCACCCAGTCCGAATGCTACCGTCTCTGTGATGGTACTCAACAAAATTGAGGGTCCCATCTTGCCCAATGTTCGAGCAACACGTTCTTCAGCGCTGAGGTACAACGGTAAGGAAGTATCGTCCACATCTTGGTGAGTCGACTCAAAAGGAGAGCGATGTGAATTCGTGGGTGATAAAGGACCGTAGTTTCCTTGTGGGGTCGGAGCGGCGTTGGGACCATGAAGAGCGTTTTGTCGATCAAGTTCGTGAACAAGGATGAAGACGTTGTCAACGCCAACTGCGAGGACAAGGAAAGGAATAACTTCGGCGATGATGAGGGTAACTCTAACGCCAAGCAGAGAGAAGAATCCGACTGAGGTCGAGATTGAAAGGAGGACCAAGCAAATGCCAAATAATCCGAGGATGACTTTGGTGTTGACGAAAAGCCCTCGAGGAAGGTGGGGTAGAATGGTGGGTGTATCGCGAGAGTCAACGGAAAGGGCGGTTTCCTGTTCGGAACGCCTGAAGAGTTTGGGAAAATTGCGAGCCCATCGGACAATGGAAGAGGCGACACTATCATCGTCCTTAGTAGCCGACCCACTACCAAGTGTCAGTGAGACGTAAAGGAACATGGCCAGGTAGGAAAGGACAACAATGCGAACGTCGGTGTTGGTACTTTTGTTGATTTCCTCCTCGAGCGATACACCGGTGGAGAAGGCCACGGACAGACCTGCTTCTGCCTCTGACCGTTGGCTGAGACCGATGAGGTAGTTGCGCAAGGTTTTCTCCCAGTCCGTGATGGTGTCTAACTTGTGAGAATCGAGGGTACCAGAAACGACGTAGGTGATGACCAGTGCTTCCGCCTTGGAGTATTGCTTGTGGCCCTCTGCGTCAGTTGGCACACCTCCCAACACAAATATTGGCTCCAATGGCTGCTGGAACGGCGGAAGACAATCAACTGGACTATAGGCACATTGATTAATGCGGTCAGCCCAAGTGTCTGCGTCATAATCCTCGAGATCGTTTCCGAACCACCCTGCAACAGACTGCACTACACATGCTCCACTTGGGCCAGCAGGTTTGAAGCAGACGTCGTCAAAGGAAAAGCCGTTCGGGGAGACAAGACTGGTTATATTCTTTTCGACCTCGAACCAATACTTGAGGCGGTCCCAGTTCAGAACCGGACCCTTCTCGCCAACGGTGATTGACGTAGTGTTCGTGGTGACAGGAGTGGAAGTGGACACAGTGGTTCCTGGTGCTGCAGTTACAAATATTTGTTGTGCGCGGTAGAATGGACCGAAGTGAGTGTCAAAGTACTCCTTCTGCAATCGACTCTCTGAATCTGGAGCAACCCACAGTCGAACAGGATCTGTTTCGACGGCGAATCTCTCCCAACCAATGTTGAGTAAACCCATGATCGTGAATACGACTGCGAACATGAGCCACGGGTGGTTTGAAGCAAATAAACCTAGGTGATAGAAGCCTTTGCGGAGGACGTTGTTTAGCCGGTATTGACGAGGTTGAACTGTTTCAATGGGGTCTAACAGGGATGCGCCGCGGCCTAAACGGCGGGATTCTGACTGCGCGCCAAGCGAATCCTCCTCCATATACTGCGAAAGAGAACCAGCGCCGACGAGTCCACGAGTATGAACTCTAGGTGAGGACGCTTCTTCTGATAGTGCGACACGCTCGTACGACTTCTCTCGGCGGTGTCGGCGAAGTGCCGAAATGGCGTATCCTGTCAGGAAGCCAACGACAGCCAGCGTGTAGGTTATGGTGAGGATAAATGATAAACAAGTCAATGAACCAACGACACATGTTGGCTCGGCATCGGGAAGGGGTACGGGTGGTAGGGTGGGACAGATGTCGGGGCAATCAATGCAAGTGCAGCGGCTTGTGAGCTCGCTGTCATAGCAGTTGCGAGGTGTCGGGTTGAACGGAGAGATGTCTGATGGTACTGTGGTCGGGAAGTCGATTTGGATGGGGCTACCGAGTGGTTTCTCTTCACCAAGGAACTTGAAGAATGCAGAGTAGTTCTTAGCACCTCCCCCAATGAAATCCATGGCATAGCCGTTCGTTACTCCAAATTGCACATTCTTGCAGCTATCAAAGAACCCTGTCCCGAATTTCTTGGTTACGAAGAAATCCACGGACTTGACTGCTCTCTGTCCATCGGAACCGTCCTGAGTTGCTGTGATATTTACGAATTCAGCTTGCTTTGGTGAGCACGTGAAGGAGCAAAAGAATTCTCTGAAGTTGTTTCTGCAAGCAGGACACGATGCTAGAAACGCTTCGGCTTGAGCCATGTTGCTCTTCAGTGTCTCGAGTTGGTCAGTGGTGCAGCATACTGGCCCGTTGACGAATTCAGCCCCGCAAACCTCCGTCAAGAGACCAAGCCCCTTGTCGTCCTCGAGCTATATGCAAATGAGTATGAGGTTTGATGAATGGTCCAGCGTAAGACACACCTCCTGGGGCGGCCCATCATACGGACAAGGCAATGGCTTGAATGACTTGGAGCCACAAGTTGACCGCATAGCACAGCGACCCGAGCCTCCATCGTCGCTCATGCTGAATAGATTGAAATAGGAATGAGTTCAATGTGAGACTTGTGAAGTCTGTTGCAGCATAAACACGGGCGAATGAGTGTGGGACGTGTGGGGTAAGGGAGGGCGCGAGAACCGCCCAGTTGAAGTCAACTACGTAGTACGCGGGTCGGCCACGTGAGGAGTACCAGTCAGATCCGCTAATTTAGATCGGTGACTTCATTCCATCATGTCAGATCCTAGCCCTCCCTCAAAATCTTCCTCGAACGCGACCAAGCCCAAAAAACGGTTTGTTGGAAGCAAATCGGCTAGACCATCCAAGCCTGGAGTACAACCCGTGCTCACCAACCAGGTCCCGCCAGATATCCTCAACGATGATCAGCTGAACGCCGCTATCCGACAACTACCCTCCAATTATTCTTTCGAGGTCCACAAAACTATCCATCACATTCGCAAAAACAATGCGTCCATGGTTGCTCTGCAGATGCCGGAGGGCTTACAGATGTTTGCGTGCACCATTGCAGACATCATTGAGCGGTGCGCTGCAAATTGACAATCAGCATGAATAACAATTGATTACTCTTCGGGTAGGTTCACTAACGCCCTGACTGTCATCATGGGAGACGTCACATATGGAGCATGCTGTATTGATGACTACACTGCTGTGGCGTTGGGATGCGATATGATGGTACACTATGGTCATAGTTGCCTGGGTAGGTGTTTGGCATTAAGGTGACATCTCTCTAACACAACATAGTGCCGGTTGATCAAACGGCTATCAAGACCCTTTACGTTTTCGTTGAGATTGGCATTGATTCCGCTCACCTTCACCAGTCAGTCAGACTGAATTTTCCGAGTGATCGGAAGTCTTTTTAGGGAAAGACTGTTGGATGCTGAAGAAGAATTGAGTCGTATCCCCGCCGGCCAACAAATAGCTTCAGGAATGGCTCAATTGCGAATAGAGGGCCCCTCAATAGATTCATTCGAAACCGAGTTACATTCACCAACGGCATCAGCTGAGCCAACACGCCTCGCCCTTGTTTCGACAATACAGTTTGTTGCAGCGCTACAGAAATTGAAGGAGGATCTTTCAACAGAATACACGCCTGTGGCACAAGAAAAACCGTCGGGTCTAATCAGCAACGGTGTCGATGGGAACACATCCAATGAACCAGTCGCCAGAACGAAGTATTGGACAGGTGCCTATGAAGCCACAATACCGCGGTCGAAACCTCTTTCTCCTGGGGAGATTCTCGGTTGTACTGCCCCATTCCTGAAAGACGTGGACGCGTTAATGTATGTCTTTATAAAAGCCTCTCTTCCTAAATTCACATTTTTTCAGATACCTCGGCGATGGTCGCTTTCACCTCGAGTCGATCATGATTGCAAATCCCGATATTCCCGCCTTCCGTTATGACCCTTACTCCAAAAAGTTCACCAGAGAACGATACAATCATCTTGAGATGCAAACAATTCGCGATCAAGCAGTGCAAACGGCAAGGAAAAGCATAGAGGCATATCGAGCACTAGAAGTGGCAGAAGAAGGACCTCCGTTATGGGGAGTCGTGCTAGGAACATTAGGCCGGCAGGGTAATGTCAACCAGATGCAGGTAAGTCCCAACTTATGGTAATGCCTCCGGTCCGTAACGAGTTTCTCGCCTAGGCGATCACAAGACAGCTAGAAGCCTCCTCAACATCCATCCCCTACATTCCTATTCTGCTTTCAGAGCTATCACCTGCAAAGCTAGCACTGTTCAACCCTCACATTTCAACATTCATACAGACATCGTGCCCTCGTCTTTCAATTGACTGGGGCTATGCTTTTGACCGACCCTTGCTCAGCCCGTATGAGACGGCAGTTGCGGTCGGTGCTGCTCCAAGTTGGCTAGAATCGAAGACGGAGTCCAAGAGTGGTATCTATCCGATGAACTTCTATGAGGCGGGCAGCCCTTGGGCGGTATCAAGAGCCAAAGGGTCGTTTTAGACTAGGCAAATGCAATAAAATTCGCATTTTCACGCCTCGAAGCACAATGCTTGACGGATTGTGAGATGAAAGAGTGCGACCTACATAAGCATATACGACGGTACCAGGATTAAGAGGCCAAATGTTGTTCAGTGTCGGACGGAGGAAAGCGGTAATTATATTCCACACAACCAGAGATCCAACATAGCGCAAGATATACAGGCTACAAGATACCTGACATTAGTGCACGGTTCGCTGAGAAGGAAAGATAACAGGAATCAACTTACGTTCGTCTCTCTAATAGTAAATGTATTCCATATGCACCGATGCATCTCCTACTGGGATTCTTTACGCTTCTTCCACTCCATGAGCGTGCCATACCCAGGCAATGCTCGAGAGGAAGAACGTGGCGTCTCCACACCACAAAGAGCATCAACAACCAATCTCTCTCTCCTGGACATTGCTGAGCTCCAAGAACTTCCTGATACGGATCCTCCCGCATCCTGATTCCCAGTCGACCCACGCTGGCTCCTTAGGTTTTGTTCAAGACCATTTTGCGAAATGCTACTGGTGATCGAACTGGGATGTTTAAATGCCTCATCAATGCGCTGTTCAAGGTTCTGTGGTGTTATGAAGTCATTTGATTGGTGGTAGAGAGAGATGAGAGCGCGAAGTTTCTGAGGAGGTAGAAGTGATTGAGTCTTTGGGTCGACTCGTGGGATGCGACCTTTGCGACGTGGTGGGCGAGGTTCAGTGNTCTGTAANTGAGCGTTACTGGTTGATGATGTCGTAGAGAATGAGCGAGAAATGCGGAGTGTTAGAGAACGATTTNCTCCTGAAAGTGACATGCTGGCCTGGTGCTCGTCAAAATTCGCGAACTGGGAAGTCACGAAATGCTCGGGTCACGCGTCTGTCACAAAATGAAATAGGCGCTTTGACNTCTGCCGCGCGCTTTGATGTGTGCCCAATCAGTCTTGTTCGCCTTNTTATGCGTACCATTCATCTGCCCTTTTTCGTAACGCACAGAGAGCTCCCATTGACTGCAAATTCTCCTCTNATTATTTGAACTTGTGTCATGATTGCGACCAATTACNCCTTGGTCAACGGTCTATACCTTTATACACCTGATCGCGGTCCCTCTTTCATCGTTTAGCTGATACTCTTCTATTCTAGCTACGCGTTCTCGAAACGCGGTCGAATACACTTTAACCCGACTCTGAGGCAAGTAGAAGCTAAAGCGCCGGTTATAGCCTGCCCGACAGATAGCTAATAAGAGAGTGTCAGAGATATATGGGTTGAATAGTTCTACACACTGGCAAAATTCACACTTGTTGCTACGACAGGTAGAGCGAACGACCCTCTTCCAGAGATGCAGAAACTCCTGGCGCGGACTTCTGGATACGGATTGGCCAGCCCAGAGGTTACGGTTTGGACTATCCCAACGACATGCACCCAAGAAACGACTTGAAGATTTTTCTATCCTCCAGGAAGGAGACATAATATATAAAATCTGAGTGTCTGTCACGAGCCAGTCCATGGGGAGCCAAGCATAGTTGAGGCCACTCCAATATGTGAGAAATATAATCTTACATCCTCGAGTTTCGAAAATTGGGCCAATATCACCCAAGAATGATCAAGGTACCTATTTACCCGAATGAGAAGGCGAGTCCGAAGCCACGAGCCCTGGTGCAGGTATAGCATCTCCATTTGTACGACATGGTAATGACGACATGTCAATCAGAGCTTCTTTCACGAGTGACCATAAGAGAAGTCGTTGTGGCTTGAAGAACCTCAATACAATAATAGGTTCAGAGCAATGCTCATAACCAGATCGGTCGAACATCCTCACTAAATCCACATTATACAGCATCTCTCTTCTAGTACAGCTTATTGATTTTCCTGAGAGATGCCTAGAGCAACAGGAACGGTCTCTTCACATGGACCTAGAAATAGGAAGTCCGAATCTTCGTCGCCGGCAGTTCTCTCAAGATTAAAGACAGCAACTTTGCCACCACCCTCACGTACCGCGTACGCATATCCCGCAGCAGGATAGACCTTGAGCCTGTGATCAGCGATGGCGACGTATGTATCGCAAGAGCAACCAACCGTTGAAGATGTCCCAACCACTAGACAGAGATCAGCCGCATCAACCAGACTGTCGATGAGATCGAGATCACGAGGTTCTTCCTCGAACCAGACAACTCCAGGCCTGGCCAGTTCACCACAGGCATCGCATCGAGGCAATTGATCGACAGGGATATCGACTTCGATGTCGCCTCCTTCAAGATCCTTCTCCGTTCCCGCTAAGGCTGGACAGATGGGGGAGGTGGTGTTCCAAACGACGTGATCGCAGTTCGTGCAAGAAATATCAAAGAGCCTTCCGTGCATTTCAATGATATGAGGGTGTTCCTGTGTTGCTTCTGGAATGGCGACCGAGGAGGATACTTCCTTGAGGGCTTTTGGGCTTAGACCGTCAACATTTTGAGTGATGAGAGTAAAAGTTGAGCCCGGAGCACAATGAGGAGCGCGGATATCAGGCGAAGTAAAGCGAGCAAGAGCGTAATGAGCTCTGTTTGGATTCACGCGCAGGGCACTGAGAGAAGGATGAGAAAACACCAGAGTAACAGCTTTGGTAGATAGACTAACGATTCTCGGCGATAGTGATAGAACTGCCAGACACGAGAGGGATTCTTCTTGAAAGCCGTAGGAGTAGCTAGAGACGTTGCTCGAAACTTGCGCCAATACCCACCCTGGCCTCTGAAGGTCGATAGGCCTAGAAATTTTGATAGTCAATGACGCTGTGGAGGCCAGGCCAGATGAGTCTGTGAACCTGATGCAGCGGAGAGACCTGCCCCAGCCACAACAATGATATTCTTGGACTCTTTTAGAACCTTTTTGAAAGCCTCCATGTCGGTTGAAGGCACGGCACCAGAAGATGCTGTATGTTGCATGGCCTAGAAGAGTAAGGTTGAGGATCAAAATGGGTATGGGAACTTGAAAACAGTGTCTTGGCAAGAAAGGAATGCTGAAACCATCACGATTTTGCTTCTATCTGTATCAAAGCCTCGACATTTGTGCAATTCAAAGCTCGCGTAATGCGATTGATCCTGTCGGCCGCAGAGTCTTTGGTAAGTAGGTTCATTCGATGCTTATTCGTCTATTTTCCATGAATAATCAAGTTACTTTTATTCCCTTGGAAGTATCAGTGATATCACGATGGTTGTGCTCAATCATAGCATAGGATGTCGCCACATAATATGCATGTGGGAATGTCATGGATGCATACAGGGTAAGAACCTCTCAGGCAAGTGTCAGCTGGTATGCATCTCAAAAAGACCCGGAAGCTTAAATGCACCTAAAGTGTGTGAACCTCATCTGTCCAGCGCCAGATCTAAGGTAAATAAATCCGCCTTCATAAGACTTACTGAGCATGCTGATGAAAGTCGAAGCTTAGCTGACTGAAGTTGCGTCGAAGTTTCGCTAAGTCAACGCAATGTGCTGTAGCGATGACACATCGTGGTTTCGTAGCCGATCAGATGGTGGCATGATGTGGGGATCGTTATGAGCTTTTGTGGGTAATGGCAGCAACGGGGCCTGAAACATTTGGGATTCGGGGATGCCCATGGTATTATAGGCGGACCCCAAGTCGCATCGTGTGAGTAATTTGAGGGTAGATGGGAAGACTGGAGCTTCACGATTGTAGGCCCCGAAGGTAAGACTCAAGAGATTCAGCCAATATGAGCTCAAAACACGGAGACGAGGACCAAAAGAAAGGCTGGTTTGNCTAGCAGCGATGTGCTGACTTGGGCGCGGGCGAGGGCAACGGAAGCGTTAAGCAGAACCAGGTTGCTGACTAATTGATGGCGCACATCGGACCATATCTGATAAGCGAGGCGTCATTGGGCCAACTTAATATTGGTCCTGTCCTCCTCTTTTCCCTCCTACGCACCCCGCCCCCTTTCTCCCCTCCAACTCTCACTGTTCGGTCTCCGTAGGCTTCAGTCATATGTGCTGGGTAGACCAGCAGACGCCGAAGAGGTTTGCACTCAGCTCAGAGCATCCTCTGTACCAGTTTCCACGGCGGACTGCCGCTCGTGTTCGGACCCTTGTGACCTCGGTAGGTAGTCGGTGTGGCTCTTATCTGATAATTTTTTGAGTACCGTTCGGCCCCGCAGGTCATGACGCCTACCCAAGTCAGTTCAACATCGACTGGGAGACACAGATGCTTGGCTCCATAAAACCTTACAACCGCCAGGTATGTCTTTTGTCCCTGTTGGCTGCGCTCCGCAGTCATAAATTTGTCGGCGCCGGCGCTAAATACAATGCACGCTGTAGGTCATCATTTCTACGGGCAAGTCCGACTGGGAGAAGCAGATTGCCGACGTGAAGGGCACCCTCGCTGCGTACCTCTCCAAAGTGAAAGATACCCCGTCAGAGGAGCCTCAGGCCGCACACCATCCCACAACAGTAAAAGCGCCACGACAGGCGGCTGGTCTTTTCCGCACCTCTGACTCTACCAAAGTTTCCGTCCTGAACGGGAGTATCAGGTCCATTAGTGACAGCGACGACCGGGAGTCTGTACTTGTACTTCCCGACTTCAAGGTAGTGACGGAAGTACCGTCAACCGAACAAGGCGCCCAAGACCTATGGGACAGCTCGCTTGATCCGAGTGTTAGTCGTACAGGCGCTTTTCTCGAGAAAGGCCAACTCAAGACATGGGTTCTGCCATACTCTTGCGTCATCCTCTTATGTGAGTTTATGCTTTTGCTCCACGACAAATGCTGACACAAGATCTAGGTTCACACAAGAAACGCGACAACAGATGTGGTATTTCCGCTCCCAAACTAGAACATGGTTCGCGGCTCTTTCCTTTTTACATCAAAAATGCGAAAGCTTAAACTGTTTTATAAATAGCTCTTATTCGTTCTTTAGAACATCACGGCTGGGATGCTGATACCCAGGTAGAATGTCCATCATACACATATGGATCCCCTTTGGAAGAGCTGGGCATAACGACTGAGGAGCGAGAGGAGATTATCCAGACACAACTCAAGGAGAGTGCGATCTCCAAGCGGGCTCTCATCGTCAAGGTATCTCACATTGGCGGTCACAAATATGCCGGAAATTGTATCGTAAGTTTTTGAATTTTTCTGATGGGACCCGAGAACTCGCTGACAACGTGTTGAAATTTCAGATCTACACGCCGCAAGGAGCTGGCGTTTGGTACGGTCGCGTAACACCACACGACGTGGAATCAATAGTCGAGAACACCATCATTGGCGGTCTCGTGTTGCCCCCTTTGCTCCGTGGAGGTCTCAACCTCTCACGACCCGGATGTAAATCCCTTAANGACTGGTAGTGGAGTACAATTTGCCTGCAGACGTGTCTGCAGCTGCGTTATCTCCGTTTCCTGTTTGACTTTCTGCCTTGCCTTGCCTTGCCTTGCTTGCCTATGCGGCACCCTGTGGATGCCGTTCGGCAAACTTCTCGGTGGTCGTTCACTCGAAACTTCTGCAGTTTTGCTTCGCTTGACTCTCAATGTTACTCGTCTCACAAACGGTGTTCTCGTTTCCGGGTTAGGATCCGGCATTTGCTGTACTGTTGTTCGATATCCGAGCATCGTACGATTTTTTCGGTGTGGGTAGGCCCTGGTTTGCTTGTATTTTTTCGGACTCATCCAATTACTGCAGTTTACTTTAATATCCTCTACAGCAATTTGTCGTGGCCCCGAGCCTCCATATATACACTCCCACATGTACATACACGTCAACGGGCTGTTCTCTCACAGTACAACATACGTTCGTTTACAAACATTTAGAGGGGTTTGTAGAGATATGTGGTTTATAGGCTACTCTTAATTATTAGGCATGTCCCGTATCAAAGTACTGTAACTCATCTATCCTTACTGAATTGATCTGGTTCTCTGGCGGCGGCGGCGGAGGCAATCGTATTAATCAAATTATTCACCGACTTTACCCGCACAAGGAGAATACCGAATGTGTGGCGGTCTATATTGTACTGTTCGTTTTTAGGTATCAATGAATTAGAAGATGCGATGAGGTAGGAGAGCAAGAGATGGAATCTGCCGAATCTGAACTAATTCAAATTTGTTTACGCGTCTCTCCCTCGTGTAAATTGCTCTTGTAGTGTGGGGAAACGTGGGGCTAGGGAAGGAGCAAGATAAAGTGGGTCAGTCAGTGTGTGTGTGATCCCCAATGTAATTTGAAATTGAAAGGAGAAACACCGGGCGGTGTGGGGTTTTGATCATGATGAAGCGAAGAATAGCGCTGGTGTGCTGATGTCATTGATAAGAGTCCATTAAAGCTTTATTCATGTCGAACGAAGATGCGTTCGTCCGTTGTCTAGGTACTTATGTACATATATGTAAAAGAAAGTCATCAATGGGTCGTTAAACAGAGCCTAGCCACCCAGATTGGCACCAAAAAACGTTCCCCAGAGGTCCTACAAAATCGTAAAAGAAATGTGTATGCAAAGATTATTATGTACAAACAGACAGAGAGGGAGAGAGGAAGAGAAAGAGCAGATGATTATTATTGAGATTTACTTCCTGCAAATCGAGAGAAACGACAAAATGAAGCCCACATGTGTATATAGAGAGAGAAAACCAAACCCAAATAGAGAGAGAAATGACAGATGATAGCGAGAGACATGAGATGCACCAGAAAAAAATGTCCAAAGCGAAACGAGGGATGCACAAGACTTCTTTTTTCTTCACGACATGAGCAAATCATCATCCATCGCACTAAACCCCAGCCCCTTCTTCCTCATATTAGCATATCTCCCCGCATGCCGTTTAGTATCCGCCATTTCATCT
>JANIEX010000765.1:0-20461 GCA_027627405.1 Leucocoprinus birnbaumii
TGCCAAGAAGAGGTATGAGATGCAGGTATGTTACGACGATCGGAATCCTATGATATACAAGATGACGGGTGCGGCATGCAGGAACAAAGAGCAGGAGCAAAGGAGAGACAGCGGTGAGTATGATACAGAGGGGACTAGTTTGACGGACGAAACTAACAAACCGTTTGTGGTTTGATCGGGACAGACAACGTGGTCCACAGGGACCACAAGCGGAGAGCCACAAAAACGAAAAGACAGGAGCCAGGTGTGGCTTCGGACCGGACATAGATTGATCATGATCGATCGGAAGCACGACGGGCAACTCCAGATTTGTTCCCCGATGCGAGAAGAGGGAAAGGAAGGGAGTAGCGTTTGGTCAATGTCCGGAGCTTTTGGTACGGTGTGAGTTTACTGTTAGTAGTTCCACGTCTCATGAGTGATTCAACTCTTTCAGCAGGTGTTTTAGGGGTGTCAATGGATTTCCATATTGACGGTATGTTGGATGTTGGCGAAGCATTCATACCACCTAAAGGACAGAACGGTCAGGGAACAATTGAAAGGCAGGAAAAAAAATCGTACTTTGGCGTTTCGAGGCGCGCCTCGTGATCCTCATGTCATCAAGAGACATGTTTTTACGGTTAGGGGAACGGGGAACTTCCTCGATCGCATTATCGTCGTTTAAGCTAATGTCGTCCAGGTTTGCAGGAACACGACGGGGAGGCGATGCGCCGACTGTTCCGTCGATTCCATTCGACTTCTCGCCCGCCATCGCTGGCGAGGCACTCCGTGAATCCCAGTGCAGTAATGTAGAGGATGCATTGGCAGTGGGAGCAGAGAGAATCGGGGATACAAACTGAAGGGGAATGTCAGGGACCGGAGGTTGTTCCTCCATAGGGGTCTTGGGCCTGTGAACACTAGATGTGCTGGGCTTGCGTGAATGACTGAGCGGTATCTCCGGAAGCGGTGGGTGCTCTTCCACAGGGGTTTTTGGTCTAGAAACGCTTTGCTTGCGAGAATGACCAGCAGGAAGACGGAGACTACCCTGGGATGCTCGATAACTGCGCTTCCGAGCTGCAGAAACATATTGGCTCCGACTGAAGTCACCACGACCACTGCGATGACTTTTGACACTGCGAGCGCTTTTCGTGCTCTTAAAGCTCTTTCCACTTTTGCCACTGCGAATGCTCAAGGCATCCTGATTGTCATCTTGTCCATTGACATCGGCAGGTATATCTGCTATTGGTTCCGCATGACGAGGCGATAGTGGTGTTCGTGGTGTCCGTGGTGTTAGAGGATCGACTGCTAAAAGTGTCGGTGCAATACCAATACTGTGAGGCCTCGGGGAAGTGGGTGTGATGGGCACTGAGACGACCTCAGCCGTCTCAATGACCGCGTCACCTTCCTCGTCTGATACCAGGTCAGCTTCATAATCGTCCATCTCCTCGGCGAGTTTTTCCGCTTCCTTCCACGCGTCTTCTAATTCTGCCTCGAGCTGGGCAATCCTCTCCCTTGCTTGTTGGAGCTCAGTGGTCCTGCGACCATAACTATTATTAAGCTGTTATATGATGAGTGGCGCAGAAACGTGTAACGTGCTTGGCTTGCTCACCTTCCGCAGAGCAATTGCCAATGCGCTGGCCCAATGAACATCCAGCATTCGATTTATCTGTGCAGTCCGGTCTGAGATCGATACGAGCTCTTCCACCAATCTGTCGCATTCCGTTGTTGTTTCTGATAATTGCAGAGCCAGCTTGGTGATACTGTCCAGATTATCTTCCTTGTCCTTGGCTTTTGCTGAAGGTATTTGGGCACTCGTAATTAAGGCTTGTAGAAGCATAGTCCTGCGATGAACCAAAAATCGGTATTTGGTTTGAGCAGAGGCCCTGGATTTTTCTAGACGCTCAAGCTCGTTCGGCAGAGCCCTGTCTAGATTTTCAACAGTGAGAAGCCTTATGAAAGACTCGCGTGCAGACGATCGGATTGCCCGTGACACGATCTGTTGGAGCTCCGCTGAGCTGAAGGTCCCTATCAGAAACGTCAGCGATGCCTGTCACAGGGTGATTGAGTAAGAGAGTACCCACAAAGCGCGGCTTCCAGTGGGAGTGCCTTCCATTCAACAGGCTGGGGCTCGAATCTCATTTCCGGGGGTGGAGGGATTCTTGGCGGGGGAGAAGAAGTAGATTGCTGTAGTGATTCTGTAGCTTGCGTCTCAGGAAGAGCAGTGTAAGCGGGTGGAAGAGATTCAGTTGCTGCTGGTGAATGAGGAGTCTCGGGTTCGGCGAGCGTTTCTAGCACAGTTGGAAGGATCCGGGGTGAAAGTGCCGGAGAAGCGTGTGCTGAATATGCCGGAGAGGGGATTCTGGGACTAGAGGAAGCTGAAGGAAGAGGTGGAACGTCGAAAGTGGACCTTGACGGAGTTCGTGGACCTAGAGGTGTAAAATTCGGCCGGGTGCGAAGAGAGGTGACCCGTGAGATACTATCTGTTGGATCCATGTCAGCTGTCCCGGCCTGCGGACTTTAACTGAGGTTTATCAAGAGCTGCAAAGGAGAGTAAGATACGTTCAGAGGTCGTGAAGGAAAGGTTGGAAGGTAGTAGTCAGGTTCTGTTTTGAAAATGCGCCCATGCCTAATCCGCAAGGGTTGTTCTCAATCAGGGTCGCCCACCATGTGCGAAAACTTGATGGTTCTATTTCTCTCATCCTCTCTCTTACCCTTCCAGGTCTTTCACTTCGAGGTTTTTCTGAGGTTGCTCTCTTTTACTACCGAGGGCCCCGTAGAGATCTATCAAGAAGATTGTATCTTCCAAGCACTGTATTCCCTCGATTCCGTCCTAGGCCAACTTGCGCTGATGAAACCTATTTCAGTACAAGATCAACATGTCACTGCCTAAGCGCTTAACGTTTCCTTCCGGATCTGACTGATAGCGCTCTTGTTGCTACTCAGTGTCATTCAATTGGCTCAAACGCTCAATTGCCGTTGTACCGCTGCTCGTCATCTGGATACGCAACGTATCGGGTCAATATACTTAACAATGGCCTCTGAATGCTCTTGATACCGAGGTTTCTCTTTCACATCGTTACGCGATAGCTGAAAGTAGAACAAGCGACGGGTGTCTTGTATTACCAACTCTTGGGAAGTCGATACTCGTGCGTCTGCTGTCAAGAGTACCGCAACCGAAGGTGACGCTGTTCATGCGCACAGTGACAGTATCTTTCAAAGCACCAGTTTTGCTGATCTCAGAGAACCCGATGAGAAAAGGCGCCTTTCTTTGCCTCACGGGATATTTTAAGAAAAAATGGCTGGGAAGACCGGCCCACCCCAGCCTGATCGTATTTCTGATCATTTTCATGTATGATAGAAGGTCGGACTAGACCCGTAATTCCCGGGTGCGGAGAAACTTTCTTCACGAGTCTTGCCCAAAGGATTTACAAACCAATTAACAAAGTTGGCGTTTCTGGGGCCATTGCTTATGACGTCTCGGAGGGGCCTGGCGATAACCTTTGGCTGGATGCTCTGTTCCTGTATCCCTGATTGTCAACGAATCGAAGCAATTTACCCCTGTGGCTATCGCTTCCTTACTCTCACTACTGCTAAGCGAGATTTGACAGCGCCATTCTCTCTCGTTAGCAATAGAGTCCCGATAACCTCGCTCAGAGCAATACTTCGCTTGGAGTAGGTTGGACCAACTCGCTTAGTGTCCGATTTGAGGTCCTGCGGTGCCTTGTTCAGTGTGGCGCACCAGACGCGACTAGAACTAACGGTCGTGTTCCACTTTAAGTTACATTCTTCTGTTTATCTCGTGCTTTCTAGTAGGAAACCACAACGGGATAACAGGGACTTGACTCTGGTGGTTTTTCCGCTTAATTTTCCTGTCAAGAAGCGTTATAGCATGTATAATGGGGGTATAATTGCTCAGAAAACTCTTCAAAAACACTTGGCGCCTGCTCTCGAGACTCATTTGCGGTCACAGCGATGACCATAAAACCACGTGACGCCCATGGGATTGCTTGTATGGGTAGATCTGACGACAACAACCACTTTATCTCGTCTAGCGTATAGAGATTCCTGTCGATTGAAATGCGCCGAGCTCTTCCCCAATCTGTCAAATGCCAAACACTGCGTCGACTAGATCTTGCGGAGTCAGCACCAAAGGAGGTGCGCGTCACGCGTTACATTGCCACCACAAACCCCGTTACAGTTTCCACAACATGGGACGCGAACACATGCAAATCAACTCTCGATTGCCCAGCATTTCCCAGGAAATATACTCCAGATTAGACCTAGTATGCTTCTCGATCTTGGGGCGTTAGATGCCGATCATCATTCGGGGGAGCACAGTATAAAAAGGCAGTTAGCTGAATATTTCGCTTAGCGGTAGAACGCGCCCTGTTTCTTCTCTCTTCGTACTAGCTCGAAAACTCCTGCTTCTCGAAGATGTCGACGAAGAAGAATTCCCAAGATGACATAGCCATTGAGAGCGCCGAAGTCAAAGGGGAAAGCTCAAGCTCTATCAACCAGGAGATTGACCCCATAGCAGAAAAGAAACTCCTGCGCAAGCTCGACTTCACGCTGCTGCCTTTGTTCTGGCTCATATGTACGCGTATTGTGTATATAGCTTGCGTATCGCTTACCGATCCTTGCCTAGACTGCGCAAATTTCATTGATCGGTGCGTTTGGGCAAACTACAATCAAAACAAGCCGGATTAACCAGCATACCTCTTACACAGAACTGCAATCGGTGCGTAAAACATAGGGGATTCTTACCTGTGATACTTACCACCTCTTTCTCAGGCAATGCGAGAATTGCAGGCGAGCATCATGATCACCGTCTGCTGCGGTCCCAAGTGCTGATTCCCCCGAATGACAGGTCTAGAAAAAGATCTAGGAATGTCAGGTTTCGACCTAAACATTGCCCTGACATTGTTCTACCTCAGCGTACGCCATGATTTTTTGATGCATTGCAACTATTCAACTCACCAACTCGACAGTATATGATTATCGAAGTGCCGTCTAACCTTGCTCTCAAGCGTTTCGGCTCTATCTGGGTCGCTTGTCTCGTCATTTCATTCGGTGCTGTAGCACTTGGCTCGGCATTTATGAGAAACTACGCAGAACTCATCGTGACTAGAATACTTTTGGGAATCGCAGAGGGAGGAACATTGGTAAGCCTTGTGTCGATGACACTGACAGTTGATTTATTGATAAACTATCAGGCGGGGCTTGTTTACTGCCTGTCTCGGGTAATTCTCTGCCGTAATTAAGTGACGAAATGGAAGTTTGACCATGATATGCCGTTTCTAGTTCTATCGTCGCAAGGAGCTCGTCATCCGCATGGGATTTTTCTATGGGCTTTCTCCGAGTTTGGCTGGCGCATGTAAGTCTTTCTGTGGAAGGATATCTGACAGCCTCCTGATTCGATTCTCCGTGTCTTTCAGTTGGAGGACTTCTTGCATCTGGTCTCCTTGTCGCAGATGACTTCGGACCTGTCACGCGCTGGAGAAAGGTAGGCAATAATCTCAGAGAGTAAATGTGGAGTACCCTTACTTATCGTGCCTACCCAGATTTTCTTCATTGAAGGTATATTCCCAGCAAAAAAAGAATTCAATCGCTTAAGTCTCACTTCCAATTGTGTAGGAATCATCACCATTGGCATCGGCATTTGCTTGCTCTTTATCATGCCGGAAGACCCGAGCAAGACGAGATTGTTGACCGAGTCTGAGCGTGCCCTTGCAATTGCTAGAATTAATGCCGACGCAGCTGTCAAGACCGACGGTCACAAAGAAAAGACCACGTTGAAGCTGGTTTTACGCTCTTTCAATGCTTGGGTATAGCTGCTTGCTTAGGCAGGTCACTTCGGAAGTTCTAATTATTTTCCCAGACAATCGTTTGCGCCATGGGATATCTCTTCACCAATATTTCTTTCCAGGGGTTGAGCCTGTTCCTCCCGACTGTGATCGACTCTCGTGAGTGCTTTCTTGACCAGCGCAATTCCGTTTACTGAAACGAGGTATTTGTCAGTTGGCGATTTCAGTATGTCACTCACTTTTCTAGTGTGCGATTCAAATGTTAACTTGGCCCCGAAATAGCGGTTGTCCAGGCACAATTACGAACAGTACCTTGCTACATCGCTGGCGCAGGCTATGCAGTCTTCAACTGTTTCCTTAGTTGGTACCTGAACAGTCGCGGTATCTCCATCATTGGCTGCATGATATTCCAGACTGTGGGATATGCTCTTGCCATCGGCACGACTAACCCGCACGCCCGATATGCTGCCTGTTTCCTCAGTATCATTGGAGGGACGTCTTCCGCTCCTTTGGTAAGTTTGTCCTTTTACTCCATCAAACGGCAAATACTGAATGCACGCATAGTTCCTCACTTGGGGCGCGGATAATGCTGCTCCCGACACGATGCGCGCGGTCGCGACTGCGACAATCCCGGCAATTGGTGCTCTTGGCTCTATCATTGCGTACGTTTAATCAGAGTTGTTATGCGATCTAAGCTAACCGACCCGCCAATAGTGTATGGACTTATTTACCTAATGATGCTCCCAACTACCACATCGGTAACACACTCAACTTGGTTGCTGCGGTCTTCGTTATAGCATTCACCCTCCTCGGTATGCTCTACCTACACCTCGAAAACAGGAAGCGAGATCGCGGCGAGAGGAATTACCGTTTGGAAGGAAAGACAGAAAAGCAGATTCGGGACCTCGGTTACAGGCACCCCAACTTCCGTTACCAACTGTAATTGTTACTCAAGTAGATACTTTTATTCCTGTGTATTCTCTGACCTACACCTTTGGGGAAACTCCATGTCGGAGTTCTGTATGAATCGGGTTACTGATAAGGGTTCTGTTTACGGATAACAAAGAGCTGTTAGTTTAGACCCAAATGTATTAACGGCCATGACCGAATCAGCTCAGTTCGGTACAAGTATTCCTCAACGTTCGTCGCGGAAGCGGCTTGTCAATCATTACTGCCGGTTGTCATCTTACATGCAGCTCCGCAAAATAAATACATGACCTTTTGGAAGGGGACGACGCGGACTTCACGAGCAAATTCAAATCACTTGCCTTCTTCAAATCACCCGTCGTTGATCTTGCATCAGGAGGATGTCTCAAGCCAACAGATCGCCAGGCTTTGATATCTAGAGTACAAACAGTATATGAAACTACCCAGTGGAGGAGCCGCGCCAGTAGACGTCACGATTCGCCTCGGTTTCAATCGCCATGGTCCACGACTGGCGGATGTATCAATTGTCTGCCTTATGCCTTGACCTCGGGTTACTACTTAGTTTACTTGATCTCTAGGACAATCACTTTATGCATTCTTATGAAGTGAATTCAATACAGCTGTTGAATCGCTGAACAGAATTCGGAGTTGCTGCCTGCAAGTTTGTAACCAGCGATCGATCATCCAACTGCTATCAATGATCGCGGATCAAGTGATCGGCACGAGGCATGATCGATGATCGATCACCCTCTGATCCGGTTGATCTGCATTGTAAAACATCTTATCACAAGTAGTGTCCCTGGTTTAGGGTTATGCTGCTGCCGCTGCGTTGCAAATACCACGGGGTGTCCCTCTTGGGCGACGTAATATTATCAATAGTCAATACTGTATGACTACTGTGATCGATAATAGATAGCGCAAGTTCGATTATACATAATACGAGTCCTATATGACTTGAGGCTATGCATTAGGGTTTGACCCACTATGAAATCACGATGAAAAGTATGATCATGTACGGAACAGGGAATTCCGTTGAAGACACCCGTCACCGCCAATTTAGTTTCTTTCGTCCGCTGTTTTACAGCTCATCATTGAATTTATACTGATTAAAGTACAAAGTACTATCGACTAATTCAAACATTGTATAGATAATCGACTACAACAACAAACATGAGGTCAAATCCAAGAGACATATTTCTTCATCAAGTCGCTCGTGATGGGCCCATACTGAATCGCCTTGGATGCTTTGGCAGCTTTCTCTGTCGCTAATCGCATTCTGGAGTCCGATTCGGCAGTATCGGCATAAAATTGCAATAACGAGGCGGCTGGAACCTCGATGCCTGTCTTATTCGCTTGCTCGACAGCAGCAAGCCAGTCTTTGGTGTCAACTAGCTCGATCTTCCTTGGAGCGGTCTCGATGAAAAGGGAGGCAATTGTACTCCAGGGAGTGTTGGTCGGGTTTTCGAGGCTATAATATTGCAAGAGATCGCCATCATCCTGGAACGAAAGCTCCATGGTTGCTTTCCCAGAGTAATCAGCAGGGAGCCAACGAGTATCCTAGGATTCATCGCCTTTTAGAAACAAAAAGGCGAGGACAAAAAGGAGACATACCGGCATCTGTCCTGGTACCTTGCCCAGGATTTTACTAGACTTGAAAATTGTTGGGACCCACTCTGTCGGAGCCCAGTACCCGTCCACAGTTGACCCAGATATCTGTCCAGACCTGATAACTGTGGCAGGAACACCCGATCGTCTCGCAGCCTCGTCCAATATCCTCTCCGTCACGTATTTAGATTCTGCATATCCTCTAGGTCCAACCATGGCCGGATCGGGCAGAGGTTCCTCTGGGACAGGTATTTCAGGGTCATGGCGGCCCACAGCACCGATAGAGGAAATGAAGATGACACGGGGTGAAACTGGAAGCGTTGACGCAATAGAAAGGTCGATGAGGTGGCGGGTACCGGCGATGTGCACTTTCTCAAAATGCTCAAGACCCCAATTGAAATTGAGTTCCCAGGCGGTATGGATGATATGCGTCAAGCTGCCCCGAAGCTAATGAACCAATTAGCACGATGCCAACCTAAATCAACAACAATAAGCTCCATACCTCATCATACTTCTCGGTGGCCAATCCCAGGTCAGGCCTAGAGAGATCGATTTGCACAAACGCCACCTTTCCTGCGTCCAGTAGCTCGGCTGGGAGAGCTCGATCCTGGAACAGTTTCTTTTGTCGTTGGGTGGCCGCATCAGAAGCTCCCCTATGAAGACAATACACCTTCGCAACATCGTCCCTTTCTAGAAGGTACCTGAGAGTGTGAACACCTAGGCTGCCTGTGCTTCCTGTGAGGGCGACGGTCTTCTTCTCTGGCAGCGGCTCCCTTGACGCTGTACGCTCTGGCAGATTCGCGGTCCATCGTTCAATGCAAGCCTCGAGTCGTGCGGTACGAGCAGCAATGTTGTCGTAGTCGATTGTTTCGCCTTTGGAGCGAGCGACGAGGTATGCCGAGAGCCGCGAAATGGTCGGGTGAATATAAGCCACGTTATGCGTCAATTCCTCGTCTTTGACAAACTTGTTGAAGAGAGGTTTGACTTCGGTTCGAATAAGTATAGCGTGAAGCGAGTCTAGGCCTATATCACAAGGCGTAAATGAGTTTTTGCAATCAGGCAGTGAGTGAGTTACCCACCACTCTCGAAGAAATCGTCAGCATCATTAATAGGTCTCCCAGCAACCTTCCCTACTGCATCCCTCACGTAGCCCTCGATCTGCTCAGGAGTCTCAATGTCCTTCACTAGCTCCGCGCCGCTCTCGGATTCCAGTGATGCGTATGCTGCGTCTATCTCATCCTGGTACAGAGCAATCGTATCCTTGGTTTTGATGGAGCCTTTATCGGACTGGAAGAAGGGTTTGTTTTGGATATCGGCTACAATTACCATTGCCTAATGATGCGAGAGTGATTGGGAACAATGGAATTGATGCGTTCAATAGTAGGCCATATGGCATCAATGAAATCTGATGCATTCGAGAAGGGCGGAGTTTTGGGGTCTTGACGGACAAGGACACCATTAAGCGGTCGAGCAGCACCAAAAACAACCACCCCATTTACGAGAGGGTCCTCCATAAGAAGTAATTCTGTGTAATTCACGGTTTAGCTTTTGATTGACCGCGCGATAGGTAATTACATACCAATCTGACGGTTATCTGTCTTCTCTCCATTGCTTAAGACCGTCTGAACATAGAGTTAGAGGATGTCAAAATCGCAATATGAGACACTTACAACGCTGTCTTTTCGTCCGGAGTGCTTAAATAGCCCTGCCAGGCGCATTTCACATATCAACGAAGGCTCAAATGGCTGTTTGATCTGGTGCTCACCTGGAATAGTAGGGTGCGGTGCCCATAAATCGTTGGTGGCATAACCAACAGGGTTTTCGTGATTCAATACCGCAGGCATTGTGATGTTCCCAGGCTTCAGAAAAAAAAAGATCAGACACCGTGAAAATTTAGCAGAAGAGGTAGCCTAGACGTACACACACGATGAGCTCGCTGAGCTTCCCATCAAATGGCTCCCAATGAATAACATACTGATCCTCGCGGAATCGTACGTAAGTCACGTCTTCTGCCCTGGTTTCCGGCGGGCCAGGGAAATCAGTGACGGCTGGCATGCTCATCTCCGTACTATGAATGAAGTATCCCTTCAGTCAGCATATCGTTTACTCGAAGCACCCAACTCACGACCCATAGACTTGGATCACCGGGACTCCCATCTCAATCAACTGTTTTCCGGTGGCTTTACTCAATGGTGCGCCACCACAAAAGATTCTCTTCGTAGTCTTGAGAATCTCGTAGTCCTCCGGAGTTTCACGCAAGGCATCTTCAATGAGCATCGGGGCAATGAAACAAACGGCGTTTGGTAGACGCCGGAGGTGACGTAGGAAAGATGTGCCTGTCAAAGGTTGTTTTGTGTTGATGAAGGTGGGAATATGACCTGATCCCAAAGGCCAGCGGGTATAGCAGAAGATGCCAATACTCTTTCAGAGCTCGAGCGTTAGCTTATAGAAGTATTAAGACTGACGAACGTACATGGAAGAGAGGGAGTGGGGCATAGACGGGTGAGCCGACATAATTTTTGTTAAACCTGCAAGCTATTGTGTCGGTCACAAGATGTTCGTGGCTCTGAGGGATGGGTTTGGGATGTCCTAAATGGCGATCAGGGTTTCGACCTTTGGAACGAGAAGCCGACAGAGCCTACCTGAGGTCCCGCTGCTATGAAGATACAGTGGTACTCGCTTGAAGACCTCTGCAGACACCGGCTCAACCTCGATAGGGCCCTCGGGTAATTGGACGTCAATGTCGAGTTGTTCAGGATCAAAGATGTCGAAGAGCGCAATCGGCAAGTCTTGAGTTACTGCCTCGGCAGCCTTGCGGCTCTTGCTGTCAGTGAGGAGTGCCTTAGCCTCGACAGCTTTGAGAAGACTGTCGTTCCCGGCGACGCTGTTCCTAACTGACAACAACAGGACCTACACAATCATCACATCAGAGACTAAGCTTTATTCGGGACATCAGAAGAGTTACTCACTGTCCAGTGATTCAACCACCCAGCGACGAGATTTACAAGATAAAAGTAACTGCTGTTCGCAAGGATCGCATAGGTCACCCCCTCTTCGTTGCCCAATCTTTCCTTCAATGCACTGGCAACTTTCATAGAATCGATCAATAACTTCTTCCAGGTGATATTCACCAACGGGGCATCTTCGTCGTCGCCATCCATTATCCGGGCAAAAATACGATCGCCGAAGTTGATTCCGGCCTGACGATATACATCCCAGAGGGGAACATGATCGAGCTTGAGAGGGTCAGAAGGAAGGATAGGAAGACCGGAGAAAGTTGGCACGGTCATAGCGCCGTATTCAGTNGCCGTACTGGAAGTCGGTTTGAAGGTAGTCTATAGANCGAGATAGATGTTCTTTTGTAGTTTTATATATGACAGTTCCGATGGTTTGTCTACCCGAACTGATCACNGATACACGTCCGTGTGTCTGTAGTAGGCGCTGACAAATCGTGTGATATGGCGCGCAGGAAAGAACATATTCCCTCCAGCNTGTCAACCCGTTGTCCGGCGAGTGCAGAGGTCGTGGTAGAGAGTGTTTGTCAGGCATCCGATGTCAATGCAACNCGTTGACTATCGAAGCAAGCGAAGCGCGGATTTTCGTGTGGGGATTTTGATCTGAGATAAATGAGATGCAATGAATGGTGGAGTGCAGAGAAGCTCAAGATGATGGATATTAATGCAGACGTCAACCAGGGGCCGGGGTAGAAGAGTAAAGGCTCGGAGACTGGGGTTGAGTGTGTTTGGGAGCCTCCGTGAGATTCGGCGAGGTGTTTGTGTCTTTGAGATAGAATTTTAACCTGACCATCGTGTTCAGACAACAAACTTGCTCGTANTCAGCCTCAAGATGGAGCACGATTAAGGACCTTCATGTAGGAACCCTCGAAATAAGAGCTGTGACCGTTACTCCTTGGCGTGAGATATGTAAGTGTGACAAGACAACCACCTGTGTAAGTTCTATTAAAAGCTCAAAGACTTAACTAGAAATCCTAATCCATAGCCTCTCGACGCCTAACATCTCACCGTCTACGCATCTGAAGCTCAAAATCCCCGCGGCAAGCCATAACTGCCGTATCGCAGCTCCCCAAGATGCTCACTGCAAACCAAAATAAAGGATGGACGAGTACAGCTTCACAAAATTAACAGTCAAATCATACGCATACAGTATTAGGCCCTCATAGTCCTCCTAACCGTCGCCGCATCTATCGATCGCATTACAGGATCACCAGTCCGACTTGGGCTCCGAGACTGTTTACTTTAACTGCTTTATGGCTTCTCCGAATCCGAGTCTGAGATGCGGTGACTCATGCGTCATGAGGCCTTGAGGCAAGACTACTGGGGAAAAAGACTTCATGATATACTGTCTTTTTTACAAGTAGCACATCGATGTATATTGCAGCAGCGCAAAACATTTTACTAGTACTTGGCTGGTGGCCAGCTCAAGAGAGTCCTGCCAAGAGGCTGAGGCGAGGTGTTTAATACAAATAACAACAAATATCCAATAGAATATCTTAACATTAAATGCGTTGCTGTTGTACTATCGGCGTCGATACTATCGCAACTCCCATCTTTTAGTTCTCATGAATGCGTTAAGCACCTGGGAGCTGATCAACGCGGCTTAATCCCAATGAAGGTTGTGGTGCCTCGAGTTCGATCGCAAAGAGCGCTTTCAAAGTTCGCTTTCATCCCCAGTTTTGCAGCCACCCTTTTCGTGCTAGCTTGGCCTGGAATGGATCGGTCTGCCAGTGGCTCCTTGCAAGATGGTTGCTTCTCAGCGGTTGACACGGCCACAGAACCTCAGACTAGATTCGTTGTTTCTCTTCCTGCCACCTATCCATCTTGATCTTTGATGAATTCACCGCTGCTGGGACTTGTTTCGGGCCGACATTCATTTTCTGTTAAACTATAGTGGCCAATATCCTTGAGAAGCCGTCACTCAAATTCTGCAGCCCATTACAGATCTATTGCAGTTCATAGGTCACGAGTGAAATGTTCTATGGGCGTCTTACACCCCATGCGAACACCTGCGAACCCCATGACCTATCCCGCTCTTTTACCCAAGCGTTCTCAGGGAATCTCAGTCCAGATTAGATATAGTATGGCTCCAACTTGGTCTCGGTGCATTGAATGGCATGTATACCCTACGGGTAAATGGTATTAAAGGTGGGCGTAGCAAGCTAGCAAGGGCGCTCCTTGCTTCTTCCTTCCATATCTTCACAAGCATCTGGCCCCTCTTGCCAAACGACAATGTCGGTAGAGAAAACCTCTCAGTCTCATGATGATATAGTAGCCATCGAGCATACTGAGGTCAAGGATGAAGGGTCCTTTGCCGTAGTAGAAATCGATCCCATTGCCGAGAAGAAGTTGCTCTGGAAATTGGATATCATCCTGCTCCCATTGTTCTGTCTTATTTGTATGTCACAGCCTGTTCTATGTACCTAGTTAGAACGCTGATGTTTGCAATAGACTGCACAAACTTCATTGACAGGTGTGATATAACACCTCCTACTAGACTAATGATACTCAGTCAGATACTGGTTCATTAGAACAGCAATCGGTGTGTGATGATCTAAGTCCGCAGCTATCTCACTCATGCTTCGATTAAAGGTAATGCTAGAATTGCAGGTAGGTATCCTTACCAACAACTTTCAGCACTTGAAAGTTAATCCGCTTTTGATATAAGGCCTCGAAAAGGATCTGGGCATGGAAGGCTTTGATTTGAACATTGCTTTAACCATATTCTACGTCTGCGTATGTGGTTGCATATTGTCAACCCTAGCGTGCCGCGTCACACTCAAACGACTCGGCAGTACACATTGATTGAGGTTCCGTCAAACCTTGCGCTGAAACGCGTCGGCTCCATCTGGGTCGCATATCTAGTTATCGCGTTCGGTGTGGTTGCACTTGGTTCAGCATTCATGAAGACCTACGCAGGATTAATTGTCACAAGAGTATTTCTGGGCTTTGCTGAAGGCGGTACATTGGTGAGAGCCTCGCTTAATGCTTGACATATGTTGGCGGAGCTGATTAATTAAAATGACATCAGGCAGCTCTCGTTTATACATTGTCTCGAGTAAGCTCTTTTGAAAACTCAGTCGAGATATTCGACCCCAAGCGTAATCATGGACATTAGTTTTATCGCCGGAAGGAGTTTGTGATACGAATGGGGTTTTTCTTTTCACTCGCTCCTAGTTTGGCGGGTGCTTGTAAGTATTAGCGCAATTGCCAACTCGCTTATTTAATCGATTTGAATTATAGTCGGAGGCCTTCTCGCTTCTGGCCTCTTGGCGGTCGACGATTTTGGGCCTATCGTCCGCTGGAGAAAGGTACGTCGCAGGTTGCTGACACCCTTGCGTTTACTGACAGCCGCATAGATCTTGATCGTTGAAGGTATGTTGTGGGAAATAGAGATCAAGTTGACGCCTCAGCTCTTTCGATTTCCTGCTAGGGATTATAACTACCGGAATGGGCATTGTGCTGCTGTTCCTCATGCCAGAAGACATTCTCAAAACCAAGTTGCTTACTGAGTCTGAGCGAGCTCTTGCAATTGCTAGAATAAACGCAGATGCTACTGTAAGGAGTAACGGAATTAAGGAAAAAACGACCATGAAGCTTATCCTGCGCTCTTTCAACGTCTGGGTGCGTGGATCTTATCTTCTTGGCCGAAGTCTACTCACCATTTTTTCAGACAATTGTCTGCTCTCTCGGTTACCTTTTTGTGAATATCTCCTTTCAGGGCTTGAGCCTATTTCTACCAACGGTGATCAACTCTCGTACGCATAATCTTTCTTGGCGTGCATGTATTTGATCAAGGCATTCATGATCTCTATAGTTGGACATTTCAGTGGGCTAGTATCAGCTTTATTGGTGTTCAGGTGATGACTTCGGTAAAACAGCGGTCGTACAAGCCCAACTAAGGACGGTACCATGCTACATCGTCGGTGCGGTTTACGCTATTTTCAATTGCTACTGGAGTTGGTACATGGATAGCCGTGGTATCGCGATTATTGCAAGCATGGTACTCCAAGCTGCGGGATATGCCATTGCCATTGGCACGACCAATCCACATGCGCGGTACGCAGCCTGCTTTCTCTCTGTCATGGGCGGAACATCCTCTGGTCCCCTGGTGCGTTCGGGGCATTCGTCTTGATTGCTAGCTCATGTTGAGCTTTACACGTAGTTTCTGACATGGGGCACGGACAATGCTGCTCCTGACACAATGCGCGCGGTCGCGACTGCAGCAATTCCAGGAATAGGCTCACTCGGCGCTATCTTGGCGTAAGTCGGCTACACAGCCTGAATCATTCATATTCATGTGGTGCTTATCGACTGCTTTAGTGTCTGGACGTACTTGCCCACTGATGCACCGAACTATCACATTGGGAATACTATCAATCTAGCTTCAGCCGTCTTCGTTATTACATTCACAGGGATCGGTATGATTTATCTGAAACTGGAAAACAAGAAACGAGATAGGGGCGGGAGGGATTATCGTTTGGTAGGCAAGAGTCAGGATCAGATCCGGGACCTTGGGTATAGACACCCAGATTTCCGTTACCAGTTGTAACATTAACTGTACAAAATACAAGAGCAGTTATCTGATTGCTTACACTGTGAGGGGCTTTGCGTCAACGTCATCCAGGAAACATTGTCAGGCCCACGGCTTCATCCTACAGTTCACAGCGGCCAGGAGAATCAGATTCAAGAATAACCAAAGCGACACTTCATAGGATACGAGGCTATAGAAGCGGGTTGGAAGAACTGAGCGAACACCAAGATGTCTTTCAGAATGCCACGAGGGGGTAAACGAAGGCGCGAGCCCACTACGACCCGTTGATCCCAACAGCAAAAGTAATGCTCGCCGCATGGTCTGATGCTCCCGTAGTGGACCCAATTTCCTACGACGATTCGAAAAGAGACGCGAGATATAGATTCGGTTCATTTGTTCGTGTTCGTAAGATCAACGTATCATCGCCGATATGCAAGAGGAGTAAGAAAGCCAAGCGGAGGTGGGCCGTTGTCGGTTCTTCACGGTTATTTCGGTGCTTCTGAGTTATTGAAGGGAGAAAAGAGAGACTTTGTAAGAGTATCCCAAGGATGTATTAGATGAACCGCTCGATGGTGAGATGGGTTGCGGCCTGGCAGTCATAATGTTTGCAGCGGACCTGCAGAGTATAACCTTGCCCGAGCCTGTGTAATTCTGGAGAGGTATAGGGCGGCGTTTCCAGGTTTCGTAGATTGTGTTTGTCTAGTGAAGAGAATCAATGTCTGTAGGAAGGCGTTTGGTGAAACTGAGGGGTTTTCGGGCATATACAGTCGGTAGACGAGGCTGGGACGTTGGGTACTGCAGCCCTGTGAGTCGCCTGACGCGTGACGTCGGCAAATGACACTCATCTGGCATCATTCGCATCAGGTCGTATTCGGCAATGAAGACAACCCTTTTCACTGCGAACCTGACTGCTAAAGATGCTGAGAGCCACCACCTGTTTTCGCCTTGCGCAAAAAACTCTGTGCTCGTCACCTCAACCAATCAGGCGCTTGTATCCTCAAAAGTATAGTCAAGCCTTTTCACAACCCCTCACACCACCATTCGCCCGGACAATTTCGACAACTCTCCGAAGATGCAACACTGACAACCAAACCCCGCTACAAAAACCCCAAAAATTCATGATTAGGGAGAACATCTACACCATACCCAACCTGCTGACTACCTCGCGAATACTTGCATGCCCCGTGCTGGGCTGGTCGATTCTCAATGACGACTTCTACCTGGCGACTGGCCTCCTCGTTTATGCAGGTTTAACGGATCTCGTTCGTGTCTCCTGCCTCTCATTCTCAAACACGAGCGTATATCCGTTTCTTGTCTCAATCGTATTACTTGCATAGGTGGACGGCTTCCTGGCTCGGAGATTCAAGATGAACTCGGTCCTCGGGACAATCCTGGATCCTGCAGCAGACAAAATTCTGATGACCACCCTGACAATCACATTGGCAGTACAAAACCTGTTACCTGGTATGCAGCCTTACTCTGGATCCCACATATCTCTCACAACATTTTGCAGTACCCCTAGCTGTCATCATCATTGGTCGAGACGTCCTGTTGAGCCTTTCAGCATTCTACATCCGCTATACGTCTCTGCCTCATCCAGTGCGTCTTCTGACATGCCCTGTATCTCAGAACGTCTGTAATGTTGCATTTAGAAAACATTTACACGATATTGGGACTTTTCAATACCCTCAGCTGAAGTCCATCCAACTTTAATCAGTAAGGTTTGTACTCTTGACCAACCTCTAGATGCATTGGTAACTGTTCATGCCAGGTCAATACTGCCTTGCAGCTGCTTCTCATGGGAGTCACGACGGTCCATCCCATCTTACCATTCGATTTAGGGATTGCACTACAGGGTTTACAGTACGTCAGTTACTTTTCGCCAGGGCCTCTTCTGTATTTGCCGCAGGTTGACGGTAGCTACAACGACGATCTGGAGTGGTCTCTCCTACGTATTCTCGAAGAACGCGGTCCGCATAATATCGGAACGGCGCAAGATCAAGACATAGCGCTGTCGCCGTAAATCTCCTCGGGTCGAAAGGTAAGAGAATGTCTACCTCCTAGTTAGACGCTGTTATTAAATTACTGAAAAGACTACGATTGACTAATTATACAACATAATACATGTCTAACAATACCACTATGTGCAGATGCAGAGCAAAATGTACAGCAACAATCAGTCAGGAATGCAAACATGAGGTCCACAGAAAACAGGGTCATTACGAGCTGGCGGCAGCAGCCCGACGACGATGCATCTTGTCCAAAGCTAATACTACCTCTTGCTTGAGGGCACTCTGCTTTTGCCAGGCTGCACTCGCTCGTCTGAAAAAGGGTGATTCAGTGCTTCCCTCCAATGTCAGGACTCGAAGGTACATACCGCACTCTCGAAATGAAAATAATCATGAGTCCAGCTGCCCTGAACTTGTTGAGTTTCTTTGGTCGCGAGGGTGCTACTGGATAACCAATCCGCGAAATTGCCACCAGTATCTTCCGTTCGCTTGGGGAGATGTCAGGAAAAGCCAATAATATATGCCTCTGAATCACTTACCCTCGTTCGAATTGAGACAAGATCTCGAGTAGATAAAGCTTCTGGTAACCTAGGTGGTCACGGAAAAGGGCTTCTCTCGTAAACTTCGCCTTGAGATATCGTATTTGCACAAGTAGGCCCTTGCACTCTTTATTATGCTGGAGTTTGAGATCAGCGACTTGGTGATCGTCACTGTTTTCTCGTTAGCACGTAACAGCCTGTAAGAAGCTAAAAGGCTTACGAAGAGCAAACGTGGTTTCTCAACTGATACTGGACATCCACAATCTCCTCTTTCTGCTGGTCAAGCTCATCCGTCAGCAACTTCAACTGTGCTTGTGATTGCCTCTTGTTTCTCTCCAAACGAGCGATCTCGTCCTTGTATTTCGCCTCGGCTTTCTCCTTCTCCGTTTTGAGAGCTCTTAGATCGCGACCGAATGACTCTGCGTCTCGCCGCACCCGTCGAAGGTCAGCCTCGAGCGCAGCGATTGTCCTGGAAACGTCATGCTTCTCAGCAATAACGCGTTCTTTTTCCTCCTCTGCTCGTTGAACCTTGGTGCTCTGCTTCTGCAACGCCCGTTTGAGGTCTTCAATTTCAAGGAGCCGGATATCGAGCTCGCCACGACGTTTCTCGTGAGAATTGGCAGTCGAGGTGTACTCTTTTCGCAACCGGTCCGCACGCTGCATGGTTTCACTTAGTATGAGCAGTTAGAGGAGGTGTAAAGGAGGCTTACCTCTGACGCGTCTGCATAGCGTCGCTGAAGATCCTTGAAGTCAGCGGAAAGCGATGATCTCTCTTGTCGGAGTGCTTCAATAGTTCTCTGGTTTTCCGAAACTTTCTTCTCGAGGTGCCTCGCTCTCTGTTCCGCTGTGGCATTCTCCCTGAGCTCCTTCTCAAGTACGTTGTTCTCGTGCTTGAATTGATGAAGTTGTTGTCTGACTTCATCCATGTCCTATAATAACCAGTTATTTCTCGATAAAGCATAGCTAGGGAACACAACTTACCGATTCGGTCCTCTTCAGTTGGTTCAACAGATCGTCCTTGTCCCTCAGCATGCGGTTTTGCTGGGTATCAAGGTTTCGCAAGCGGGAACGCTCTGATTTCAATTCTCCTTCCAGTTCTTGAATGGTCTTCCGAGCGTTCTCAAGTTCCTGTGGACTGTCAGCCTTCTTGAACGTGTTTACGTGAAATTTCACCTACGTTCTCTACTGTCAAACGTTTCTTCTCGCCCTTCCTCTCAGTGTCAGCCAAACGTCTTGCTTCCTCTTTGACCTGAGCATTTAGACGATTCGCTGCATCTTGCAGGACTGCGTTCTCGGTGACGAGCTGTTTCTTCTCTTCCCTCCATTTCTTCTTGAGACCCGCAAGTTCCTCATTGACGACCTGTAGGTTCTGGCGAAGGTCTTCGGTAGTGGTGAGTTGAGAAACTGATGGCTCCAACGACATCCTTGAATTGTCCAAGAAACTAAAGGAATGGTACGATCAGCAATGATAAGCAACGAAAGACGCTTTTTGGAGGAGTACACACCTGTCATCTTCCTGCAGGATATGGCGAGCATCAACTTTGAACTTGCACTTTTGGCATCGTATGCGCTCCAAACGCCTGCTCCTCCTTTCTTCAGTCCTCTTGAGCCTCGCAATCTCATCTTCCAGGAAATTGATCTGTGCTCGTGCATCCTCGAGTTTTTGAGTGAGGCCAACGACACCTAGACCAGCATCTTCGAGTTTATCTATCTTGTCGTCAATGCTTTCGTTGGCGCGATCAAGCTCCTTCTGGAGACGGCTGATTTCTGCAATCAAAGGTGAAACAGAAGGATCATTTATTGTGCTATTCAGCCATGATAGCTAGCCCCCGTGTCAGCATCGGACGTCGATAATTCAGCGAAGGACTTACATCTCGTAAGGGAGGACCTGGTGTGCGAGGAGTGCGGAGAGATAGCGATAGAACATGCCTGTGAATGGGTGAAATGCCGCTCGCGTTGGCGACTTTCTGTGGCGTAGTCATGTCATTCATCGTGATTCTGAGCATCTTGTTCCGCTCAATTAGTTCTTCCTTCTCTTTCTCCAACATCTCAA
>JANIEX010000766.1:0-20456 GCA_027627405.1 Leucocoprinus birnbaumii
CCTTTCACCCGGCCCGCCAATTCTCGTCCGCACCAACGCACTGTCTCTCTCACATCCAGATCCTCTCCTCCGCCGTCGCCCAAACTCCACCACACCACCTCCCGCCTGTGCCGCGCATTCCTTCTTTCATCCTTACACCCGCCGACAAAAAGTCGACAGACTCCGCCGACTCGCTCTCCGGCACCACTATCTACATCCCAGAGATCGAGCCTATCTCGCCCATAGCTGAGCTTCCGGCCTCCGTTCTCAAGTCGAAAAAGTCAGGACTTGACAGAACCAAGGCTGCGGGCATGACTTGTCTCAAGTTCTTCAACCTACGAAACTCGCTGAAGAGCAGTCGCGTGTAAGGGCGCAACGGGTGGAGGGGACACTCGGCGGAGTTCATTCCACTGGCTTCAGAGCCCATTTACCAACACATTTCTGATCCGGCATGGCCTGGGCAGGCCCCGATCGACTTCGCTCCTCATCAGAGTCGAGCTCACTTTCTTGGACACAGGCACGCCTGTTGACTTCTTTTCTTGAATGCGCATAATCCACCTGCAGCACATCGACGCCATCATCATCCACCAATTTTTCACTCGACAATCATTGCCTTTGAATATGCATGCATCTTCTCCCCACTGATTACTCTACGTTCCTTCGTGACTATATTTCGTTGCTTAATTGCCTAGTTTTTTTGTTCTATCTTCATGTTTCGGCCGCATCACTCTCATTCCCGATTCACATTTGTACCATTGCAACACACTCAACCACTGAACGCTGAAACTCATTTAGGGTAGAACGACAACTGCGCCGCTCATTTCTTTTGTAATCTATTCCATACCACCGTACCATACTTATTCACTAGTACATTTAGTATAATACCGAAGCAAAATTGAATCAAATAACTTGTATAGTCTACTTACTGCCTTTGTGTGATTTTGCCTCTACCGTTCGAACACTGGCTGCCGGATTTGGTTGCGCCGATGCCATTTCGAGAGTGTCACAAACTCACGCCTCTGTTACAGTCGTCCGGAGCTACTACCCCTGTGAGTTCAAATCAGCCCATGACAACGTCTCCATGCTCATGTTGTCCTTCTCCTCAGTTGCATTGGTTCCATCTCCCAAGCTCTGACTCAAGTTCACCCGAGTTTCACTTCAAATATGTCATCTTAGAATGTGCCCTTTTGGATCAAGAATGTTGGTGATAGTCGACACGACACTCGCAGCGACACCGAGAGTCGGACTGGACGTATACGGAGCATCATTCGATCCTCTGCTAGTTTGGGTATCGTCGTTCCTGACATGAGGCCGCGATCGGACCCCATACGAGCACTCTCTTTCCTGGTGTTAATCTCGCCACCACCGCATCAAGCGATACGATATAGCTGAGCGAGCACCGGGTATATGAATAGAACCGGCACTCGGCACAAAGAATTTTTGGCGTCGCTCGCGATTATATTGGGCATAGAGACGATGAACGTTTACTTCCCTCCGAGGAAATATGCTCCTCTGTTCCGAGATAAAATAAATTGGTGCGCTCTCTATGGCTGTGCCGACTAATTAGGACTATTCAATGTTCAGAGAGCGCTTTTATGTTAAAGCGAAACTTTCTTTTCGCTTTGACGCTATCCAGAGTCATTGAAGCATTGTGGCACAGCACTCATTTACTTACTCGACATAGCGCTAGGAGCTCTGCGGGAAGGCGCTTCAAGGTGTTCAAACTCGACAACAAAGGTAAAGACCCGACCGAGAATGGTCTGGCGTTTTGGTCGGGCCTTGAATACAGGCGATGTTATCGAGCCTCCAAGAAAGGAAAGGCAAAGATAGGGCAAAGAACATCCCTGTGGGAACACAGAGAACATAGCAAGCAAATCGTGTTACGTTGATATGCAGGAATGTCAAGATTTTGCTCTCCGCTCAGCTTTCAAATGGCTTCTATGTACTATGCCGCCTTCTCGGCACTGTTAGCTCACCAAGAGTCTGGCAGCTCTCATTCGCACTAGTCCCCTGTGAGCAAAGATAGGTGATCCGCTGGGACCCATGGCGTCATGTATGAATCAATGTATAACCTCCACGAGAAGACGGCGAGCGCCTACTGGATATACATAGAGGGAAGTCTGTGGATGTAGCTTAGTGCCCACTCTTTGACATTTACTATTGTCCCGACTATGCCTTTTGTCACCAAAACAAGACCAGAAGGCTCCCCTGGTACCCTCTGCCTCAGGGATCCTCCGTTCGAGTATGGAGCACTCTGTCTTCCATGCTACCATAAGCTCTGGTATAAATCAACATGTGGACTTGAGCAGCGACCCAATGCAGGTGTCAACTTCTGCCCGATCAAGTCGTTCAAGTAGAGTGGCATTCTGGATTTGATGTGATTGATCGATTGCACTGAATACGCGTTAAGAACACCTGTGGGCGCGTGTGTCTGCATGATAGAATTCTGAATGACCTTTGCGATCGGCTTTTGATAGACAAGGGTGGCAGAGAAGAACAACCATCCCTCTGGTGGAGACCCTTCCAAAATCTGTATTCACTCTGAATTTCAACCGCTTTAACCGTTTGTACAGAATTTGTATACGCCTCATCTGATAAATTCACTATTTGATAGAATCAATCCTGAGGCTAACCTGAACACGAGGATCTTTATCCCAGTGGCGAAATAATGACGGAATATTTGGAGGCAAGCCAAGAGAGCCTGGCTGTCAAGCTGCAAACCTGGAATTTGAAAGCACTGATCCTGACTCTAAAAAACTCAGCTTAGCGCGAGATCTACAACCACTCAGCCCTTTCGCTTGAAACAGTGAAGAATTGCAAACTCAAAAACCCTTAAGGCCTCTCTCGCGAGCCTTTCGCGTCGCGTCGATGCTGCTCATCGGACTCCCACACCACAAACCCACGATGATATGTTTTCCTTTTATGTCCTCGTTATACAGTCGGCATCAATCGGCTTTCTCCTCACGGCGGAATGACCGACAACTTAAACTTCTATCTTACCCCATTTGAACGTAGGAGAAGAAAAGACGCCGGCGGTTTGTTTTTCTAAATCTTATGTCGTACATCCCTTGTTCGGTTCCAAGCCAGTGCTAAACATAAGTAGAATGCAACGCGTGGAGATTGCATCAACGAGATCGCTGTTCGTGTGTTGACCTCGAAAAAAGAGCGCGGTTTTTTGTGGAAGTTGGGCCATTTTTTTCGATGGCGTCTGGAGAACGTCTGGTGATTTTTAGCACTGGGTCTTTTCCTACTGGGTTTAGCTCTAACCGCTTTAGATCACCTGGGCTATCCTGGGTTATCAGGCTCCAAACACTGATATCCTCGTGGACTTGTGGCTGAGTCGTGACATGTAATTGATGCCGGGCAATCGCTATACGGGACAGCGTCGTCGCTCGAAGTCGCGACTGCTTGAGGAGTAGAGGCATGTTGCCCCATTCCGTATATGTACTTTGCGAGTTGGAGAATGACGTCTATTGATACGTGATGCTGATTGTAAGTATTTTCATCTCAACTGCAGGTTATTGTTGTATTTGGAGATCTTACTGGTCTGCTGCGGGAATGAACAGCTTTTCAGTAGTCTAACAGTTCGCTTGTAGTGTGATTCATATGAGCACGTCGATCTCTGTAGTGATGGACATTCTTCAAGCTTCATGAAGGTCCGCGTTGCACGCAAAAATCCTAATTCCGGAATACCGTGCATTCAAGCGCAAGCACTGATAGTAGTCACGGCCAGTCTCGGTGTGTATTGGCTCGGCTGTCTAGATTCAGCTGGCCCCGTAAGTAAGAGGAAACGGCAAGATTTGTCGGGCCACGAGTCGGTGTTGCGCCATCACCTCAGGTCCCATCTCACTCCATCACAGCCGGCTAACCCGGTAACCAAGGCTCTCCTCCAAGCGTTTTCGTATTTCAAAACGAGGAGAGAACGCGACTCATATTTCCTTAACGGGTTCCGAAACAATGTCACAGAGTGCCTGGCCTTTTTTCAGGGGTGCGATACGTGGACAAACTTGATCAGGTGTGATAAGTCGTGATCAAGGTACACTCGAACATTGATTCCGAATGTGTAATCCAGTGCAATATTTCTTGGATCACCTGCAGAGATAGGAAGACCAGGAACGGGACTGCAAGCCACTTATTGGCTGTGGCAAGCATAAATCAATTTATGCGGGCGTCATGCGACATTTGGACCTAACCGCTGCGGTATGCTGTGACAAACGTTTTTAGGGAACTTATCTTTACAAAAAACACACAACTATTTTCTCTATGTCCGGGCTGAGCGCGGCTTAATTTCCTGGGGATACAGCTGCGGGAGAGTCTAGGACTACTTACTCGGGATCACTTATTTTGGAAGAATTGGATTTGGGAGATTTTGCGGCCCCTGTGATCAAGGAGAACGCATCAGCAACAGTGAAGCCAGAAGCCACACATCGGATTTGATCTTCTGCAAAAAGCATGTGTTTCCCCCTCCACGGGCCTTCTTATCGAAGCGCGTATACCGTCAACTGTTTGCGCAGCCACCCCGGAACAAAATACATGCCTGTCATGGGGATGTCGAATAATAACGGCAATGGTGTACGTTTGGACGTTGAACGTCGACCTCGACGTTTTCTGAGCCAGAGCACAGGCTCGGAGTTTTGTCGCATTTCCATATCTATTCGACTTGACATTTCATTTAGTGCATGCCCCACTACTCACTGGGGACATTTGTATTGCGTTGTCCGGGCTCGACGCCACAGCTGCCAGTATCTGCCACACACTGCGATCGGACATTTTCGTGGTGTGAGGCGTTACGCAGATGCAAATTGTACTCATTGAGGTTCTCACCAAAAAATCATAAGACAATGGACGACATAGAGTTTAGACTCGCTGCTTAAACGGATTCCGGGATTTAGGTCGGCCGCGTGGAACAGAAGGTATTCAGACTAAGGTCACCGTTAGTCAAAGCTAAGATATGACGCACTATCGGATATCCAACAGGATGGCTCGTTCTCTGTTCGACTTCATTGTCCGTGAACATCGTAATTTCCTTGAATGTAAAGGTCCGGTAGTTGCGCTGGGCGCATAATTTAGTGGTGTCAATTGTGCCTCAAAGGCGCAGCTATTAAAAAAGACGCATCGGGTTGTGCAGACATTGTCAGTCTCTGCCACTGGCGCTGAGTGGTGGTGAATTATGAGAAATCTCACCTCAGCGTTCCAAGTTGTATAAAAGAATTGGATACATGATGGGCCGGGCGTTTTGTGCTATTTCCGTATCTTGAGCTCGAGCAGTGACATAAGCCGGTATTTATTCCCGACCAACAAGGTATCCAAGTTCCGAATCGTAAATTGCTTTTCCCGCCAACTCAACAAACAAGTAACGGCGCTCGTGTTAATATAGAACATTACCTCAGCGTATCAGCGCCCGGTCGCCATAACCACGTCCTTAGAGATTGTCGGCGCCCTGGGTAAATATAACGGGTCTTTAAAAAACAAGGCGTCGAACAAGAGTTTAGGCAGCCCTCGACGGAGCCTCGGGGTTCCTAGTTTGACCGCTAAACATAACGTCGTTGTTGTTATTCGGTTGACAACCAGTGTGGTAAATAGAATGGCTGGTTGTTCTTTCGGGGCGGATCTCCGAGAACCATCAGATTAGAGAACAAGGACTGTAATTAGGGTTTAACGTTTACCTTTTAGGGTTGTGGGTCCTGTCCTTGTACTCGAGAACAGTTTCCAGGTGATTGATGTCTTGGCGATGTGTTAAGATGTCCGACCACGGCATTTTTGAAATTTGCATATTCAAGCAGTGACGAATGCTTTCGTAAGTATTACTTTGAATGAACGGAAATGAAATGGGAATTATGATATGACTGATAGCAGGACGACAAAAAACAGACGACGTGACTATATGAGTACAGTAAGAGAAGGCTGCAGGTCCCATAAATAGAGAATATGTCAGCTAGGGCTACAAATTGGCAATGAGATAGAGAGAGGGCCATACCGGATATATATACATAGTACTACACAAGAGCAGTCGAGGCCTCGGAAGAATATACTGTTCGTCGTGCTCAAGTCTGCCCATGGGAGTCCGTCAGAGTAAAGAGAAGAAAGAAAATAAACGAATAACGAAGATAGCATGCAAAAGAACAATGGCATGATTCATGGATTGGAAGGGAATAAAGAGACTAGACCGTGGGGGAAACAAGAATGCCGCATTCAAAGGACCAAAATATGATAGAGAGAGTTGAAAGTAGAAAGGAAAGAAATCATACGGTTCACAATCCCATTCGCTCAGCCAACGTCCGATCTCCATTCACGTTGTAAGAGTTGTTTGAAGAGGAGGTACCAGCTCCATGGAAGGCACCACCACCAGGTCGGTCTCCGCGACGGCCACCTGTACGGCCTGACGCATTGCCTCCTCTCCTGCCGCTATTAGTATTCGGCCCTCTGTCCCGATCACGACTACTATGGTCTTGATCCTTTGGACCTCTGTCGCGCTCGCGTTCCTTATTTCTCTCTCTGCCGCGATCCTTGTTGTCGAATTCACGATCTGGCTCCTTCTCCCGCACTCGCGTCGGCTCAGAAGGTGCAGGTCGTTCACTGTCGACGTCCATCTTTGATGAACGGCTTCCTTTGTTGGGATCACTGCCCCCGCGATTATCCTTGTCGCCGCGTTTTGGGTGGCCATCCGCTCCGCGTTTCACAGAATTGTGACTGTAATGATTATGACTGCTTGTGTTATGAGGTTTTGTAGAGCCAGTGAAAGGATGGGCATTAGACTCAGAAAGTCGAGGACGCTTCTGTGCGCGGGGGCCCGTCGGCGGGAGTTTGGAGCCGTGGCTTGCATTGCCGGAGGCTGATGCTGTGTAGCTGGCACGGGGCGATGGAGGATATGCTTGTGGTGACATGCGGGGGCTGGGTGCACGTTGTGCGACGCTGAGATATGATTCATAGGACTTGTCGAGTTCGCGACTATCGCATGGAGCTTAGGCGCCCTCTGAAATGTCATGTTGATTAGGACTCACGAAAGCATATTGATAGTCTCGTGAGACTCTGTATAATGACGCAAGTTAGTGAAGTGACTGTTGGTGCAAGGGAGAAGCGCGTACGGCGTAAGGCACTCTGCAGCCGTTGTACAAGTTTCCGCAAACCCCGGACTTCTTCCTTGAGTTTTCCGGTTTCGCTGAACCTCAGAAGTTCGTAGAGTTCATCGTTCTCTTCCTGGAGTAACCGTGCGCGCTGGGTCAGTGCGGCGACAACGGTGCTCGAGCTAGAGGCAGCTGATCCTGGAACAACGGTGGACAGCTGTGAAAGAAGGATTGAGGAGACAGCTGGTGGAAGAGAGAGAGGGGCAGTGCTAGACGGAGTTGGCTGCGATGGAAGGTAGGTGCGAAGTCTGGACACTTCATCCTAAAGCAGAAGTATATGAGAAGGAGAAGGTCAGAAAGAGAGATGCGAAGACTTGCATGGAGTTCCGATAATTGGATGTCGCGTTCACTCAGCAGAGTTTCGAGGCGAGCCTCTCTCGCCGTTGGAGGCTCCATATATTCGTTCACAGTACGTGTACGTGTCAAAGAAAGTGAAGAATTCGAGCACAGAGGATGAGCGAGCCCCGTAGAACGATGGCGGAGCTGGGATGATCGTGGTTTGCGAGCAAGGCCCGCGGTTCTTGACTTCCTTTTTAGACTTAGGCGCCAGGGGTACCATCAGGCGCTAAGCGTGCCTCTCCTGAGCCTCTACTAATTTTCTTATGCAATTCCAACAAAACAAGAGAATAAGGAGTAGGATAGCAAGACTGGTGTTCCGACATAATTGACATCCAACCGACCGCTGAATCGATTCTTCGAGGACCATTAAATGTGGCGAGTGACCTAACTAAATGTCATCAATATTCAATGTTCAAGCCTAGTTGACCATATGCGGCATAGTATAATATACACGTTCTCTATGCAATGCCCCTTGGCCCTGGGTGCAGTTTCTTTTCCCCTTGACCTCGTGTTCATAGAAGTCGACTTGTTTCGCAAGCTCGTCGGGCTGTAGAGAGCGGTTATTTGTACATAGTTATCATCAAGGATCTTACCAAGCATGTACAAGCAAGATTGTACGGAAGAAAATGAAAACGTCCTTTCAGAGGGTTCCTTCTTGTCCTCCATCTTCTTTTATGCTGCTAGGTGAGTCTTTCATCCAACGTCTTACATCCTCTCTCCTTCACTTTGCGATGATTACAACTTTATTCACACTGTACGAACACATGCCCATCGGGCATGCTCGTCATGAGTAGTCTTTTTCTACAACGGTAGATGAGCGACCTTTTTCATTTTCCGTCCTTGACCGTCAGATAAGATCTATTGCTGACATTTATCAACAGGCGGTATACATGTCATGTAATATCAAAGTCAGCTATTTGTATATTAGGTAGTGGACTATAGATCGTTTTCACCGTCAAACGCGTCTGAAGGGACCTGCCCTTGAAGTTGCGAGAGAGAACCGGCCATAATGTAGAGATAGGGAGCTGATTTCGCAGGTGGAGGGGACGTCTGATAACCGATTGGAAGTGAGCATCGGGGGCAAGAGAATCGAAATTGTCTCTCGTGCCCAGTTTTTCTATTGTATTGTTTAGCCACAAGCGATTGAATGTCACGAAAGCAGGTGGCTACCTCTCTATCAAAATGGGATGCTCGCTGCTGGTAGCGTTGAGCTTGAAAATCCTGGCTTTCCCTGTATCGTTGTCCTGAGCGCGGATGATAATTGCGTTATCCGTCTGGCGCCTCGGCAAAGACGTCAGACTTTTGTCAATAACAAGCTTGTTTAATGGTTTCAAGTCAGCCTAAGATGGGTGATTAAGGCAGAGGGGTACGTACAATAAACTCGCCGCATATGCAGTCTAAAGCGAAAGACTTGAATGAACACGCATGTTTCCTTCGGTTTGAGTACATAAAAACCTACAGTAAACGCGCAAGGCGGCAGTCGAGGATGCCGTTGGTTGGGCTGGATTGTGATCACTGAGTAAGTGGAACAGACTACAGGATATGTATTGAACACACCGTCGGTTGACGACGAGACTGCTGAGCGTGAGACGACCTTAGGCATCCTAAAATTTAGGAAACGGCGTATGGGATGAGTAGAAAGATAAACATAAGCGCTTCAGCGCTCGCCAGATACTGTGCATCGCCCACATACCACGTGATGAACCCCTCGCAAACTGACGTTTGATTTTGTGGCATTCATTAATTGTCCTCGCTTTTAACTGTCCGTCTCCGGCTTATTGCCACCTCTCCTCTTTCAGCCGTAATGGCAGAAAAGGATCCCCCGTCGCGCCTCCGCCGCGCAGTCAAAGGTGAGCCCACTCAACCTTGATGACCGAGGGCACCAATTCCTCACCATCGCCATTAGAAAACAATCTCTTCCTCGTCAAAAGGCTGGTCCAGAGGACGGACATGCGCAATCCTGACCCAGCGCCTCGAAGGTTAACCTCCCTAGCATGGGCTGCTCTCTTGGGCCATGAAGAAACCTTCGAGTTTCTGCTTGTATCCGGTCATGACGATCGGGAGTTAAGCCGGGTATGAGTTTCATTGTCTCATTCTCTTTCCCCACAAGTTGCAGTCAAGTGACCTATGCCAATCTATAGGACTCCGAAAACAACACTATTTTGATGATTCTGGCAGACTGTGGACCACCGCCCAAAACCTACGGCTCTTCTGTGTCTACTCTCGACTTCAATAGCGCTGCTCTGCGAATGGCACGGCTATACTATGACCGTTATCAAACCACTCACAAGGACCTACTTGATTGGTCAAACGGGCAGGGTAGGACTGCGTTGCATTTATCCGCTGTGAAGGGAAACGAGGATCTGGTTCGCGTACGTTCCAACTACTCTCACCTGGATAAACCTTGCTTGACTGGCTTCATTAGATGTTCTGTGATCTCAATGCGGATATCAACCTATCCGACAATCAGGGGAACACACCATTGCATTAGTGAGTCGGATCTCTGTGCCCATATGACCCATGTATTAATGAATGCCTAAAGCGCAAGCGCCTGGGGACACGTCTCTGTGAGTCTTTAAGCTTTCAGAGTGATGCACATGGTATTCATTTGTCATAGATTGTCCAGCTTCTCATCGAACGTGGTTGCAATTACAATTCGCGTAACAACCAAGGCTTCGTTGCTTCTGACTATGCGTACTCGTATGTGCTATCATAGGTGTATCACGATCTGTCTGACTTTCCACTAGCTTCAGTACCCAGGAAATGCAGAAAACAGCCGAGAAACAATACGAGGTTACCAAAAAATCTCGTCGCGTTGCAGTGCAGAATGGTAGACCAGTCGACTTTGGGTTGTCGACACCCATCAACATACCGCCTGGGGTTCGAGATGCAGGCCCCAGGATGCGGAGTGGATCTGGGACCAGTCGCACGACTACTACTTCCGATAGTGGAGACGTCGATGGTCCAAGCCAAACTCCGCGAACAACATCTTCTTCCCCCTCCCAACCTTCTACCACGGGATCTGGCTCGTTCTTCTACAGCCCCAAGTCGTCTGGTCATAATCCCCAGATGCCATCAACCAGCAGTTTGGCGACTTTCTCCGGACCAACAGCCGCTGGGAAAACGTCATCGTCCACTATAAACTCGGTCCTATCCCCGATAACTAGCAGAATACGGGAACAGGACGCGAATGCCCGAAAGAACTACATGCAAAGGAACAGGAGTGAAAGTTCCTCAACGGATACCAGGTCTCAAACAGGCGCAACTTATTCCAGTGGTCTAACAGTCCACAATGAAACAATAACCGACCTTCCCCCGACTGGTGCCATTACCCCGCGACGACTGCGACCATCTGCATCCGCAGCGCAGTTAAGACATACCCATGATCACCCGAGCCATGCTGAAAATCGAAGCCGAGCAGGGACCAATCCCAGCGCAAACCCGACGCCGTCACCTTTACCACAACTCACTCGATCATCATCAACTTCAAATTCTGTGCGGACATCCAGCCCTTCTGCTGGTGCAAGTGAAGATCCTACTGCCTATCATGGACCGCCAAGCCAGTATGCCAAGTTCCCTGAGCCTCCTCCAGCTCAAGAAGACTCGACTACCCCTACTACTTCTCGACGAAAGGCATTCCAAATCCTGTCTAAGCCCTCACATGCTTTAGACCATTCATCTAATCATCGACGTGGCATGTCTGCTACCGCGGTGCGCGGACCCTAAGGGCTGCAGCTGGTCTGCACTCCAGTCCGAACTGTATTACCAACGTTGTATGATTATCCTATCTGTCGTCTCTGCTTTGATGTTGTCGCTCGGGCTTTCTTGGGCCAAGGTTTTTCTTCAAAGGTTTTTCTGAGAATTGGTTGGTATTTATCAGATTTGTGTACGATAGAGTTAAATGTCAGGATCCGAGGTCAGGAGGAGTACTATTAGACGTCAAAGCCTGCACTATGTATGAATGGAAGGAAGGTTGATCCGAGTTCGAAACCTTGAATTCGCTGCTTGCAGACGCGAGTGACCAAGAGCCAAGGCTACAAGTCGGGAGAAGCCGAATGCGGCATGTTAGAGCGCGTAAGTGACGGCGGTAATGGCGTTTATACAAAAGCAGACACAGCACGATGTCTTCCCTCCGACTCACAACGTCCACCACGTTCCAATGATACCCCCGATTCCAGACAGTGACCCAGACCCCACCACACAGATTGCCTGGCCCTCAAGCCGTGCCAGAGGAACAAATGGGTCTGATGTAGGCTCCAATAACGGCCCGGAGTCGAACACAACACCCGGCAGTGACGGCGAAGATACCACCAACATCCAACTGGCTCCTGGAAAGCGCAAACTATCGACATGGGATCTAATAACCCTCAGTATATCTATGGCTGGTGCTCAGATAGCCTGGACCGTAGAGCTGGGGTGAGTCTACCGTCATGCATTCTGTTAGGGGGCAGGAACTGATCTGGGGTTCTACAGCTATGGGACACCGTTCTTACTTAGCCTTGGGCTTTCAGAACAGTTGACTGCGCTCGTTTGGTTGGCGGGTCCGATTAGTGGATTGGTGGCTCAACCCGTCATCGGTGCGCTCTTATATTCGCGACTCACTGGCTGCGTCATTTACGCCATGCTCACGATCAGGCGCTGTCTCCGACTCATCAACTTCAAAGTATCGTCGACGGTTCTGGATTATTCTTTCAACAGCTGCTTTGGTTATCTCTACGCTTACGTTGGCCTATTGCGTTCCTCTTGCTGAGTTTTGGGTCGATCTCTTTAATGTTGGCTCTGGAGACTGGGACGAGACTAGGAAAGAAAAGGTAATGCACTACATTTGTTCTCTACCTCCAGAGTCCTTATATTTCTTTCAGGCAAACGACGTCGCTATTCTATTTGCTGTCATTTCCTTCTATGTTCTCGACTTCGCTCTCAATGGGCTCCAGGCTTCTCTTCGAAACCTTCTCTTGGATATAGCTCCTCCTAATCAACTCAACGCTGGCAATGCCTGGCACAGCCGCATGACCAACGCCGGTAACATCATCGGGTATGGCTTCGGTGAGTTTGATAGCGAACTCTCTTTCCCGAAGTCTAGCTGATTACGCTCTCTGTATCTAGGCTTCCTGCCTCTGGCTGAACTACCTATTATTCGATTGGTCAAAGGATCGCAATTTAGGAAGTTTTGCATCATTTGTATCCTGATCCTCGTCATCACAGTCGCCATCACTTGCGTCTGTCACGAAGAGGTAGAGCGCCCGAGTAAGGCACAGAACAGCAGGTATGTACAGTTCTATCAGATTATCATGCAAGGATGAGCTGATGGTACGTAACAGTAACGGTTTTCGAGAAATTATGAACAATATTCGAGATGCCGCCTTCAAGCTTCCCAAGTCTATCCGCCGAGTATGTTATGTTCAGCTTTTTGCCTTTATGGGATGGTATGTCACTGCAATCTGGCGGATCACAAGGCGCTGATCTTGAAATAGGTTCCCATTCTTATTTTATTCGTAAGTGACGACCACTTTTGCAATAGCATTCCACTCAATTTGTATAGGACCACCTATATTGGTCAAGTTATGGCTGCTGAGATGAATCGAGAACCAGATCCCGAACTTGCGACTCGACGGGGTAATTTCGCGATGTTACTTTACAGTGTTGGTATGTGATCCCCTCTCTCAAACAACTGTCGTTCCTGAGTCTCCAATCAGTCGGTGTCATTGCTGGAACAATTCTTCCCCACCTTGCAAATCGCGATCGCCGGCTTCTTGGGCGTAAAACCGACGTTGACGATGACGCTGAGACCAGTCGGCTTCGCGAAACTGTCAGACAATGGAAGGTTGATGCTGCTCGGCAGGGCAAACCCCTGAAACTTCCTGCGGTTCCTTTTCTGCTAAGAAACATCTGGTCTGGCGCTATGCTTCTATACGCTTTCCTGACGTTTTCAACCTTCTTCGTGAAGACGGTAACTCAGGTAAAATTTCAATCAGATTTCCTGGTTTTGATAGCTATTAACTTTCGAGCTTAGGCTACAATTTTCATCAGTCTTGTTGGCATCTGCTGGGCAGTTGCGATGTGGGTTCCGTTCGCGATTATTATGGAGGCACGTAACTCGTTGCTCTACTTCTTGGGTTGCAATTCAGTAACAGAAACGAGCAGCTGCTGAAAGAACCGGTCACACCCGCCCAAGGCGAAGCTGCTGCCAACCGCCGTCCTCTTCGCAACAGAAATATCTCCACACCAGCTGTTTCGCGAAATAATGGAGAAAGAGCACCTCTCCTTCGTCGAAGGTCATTCCACGATTCCGATCCGGAGCCCGAGGAGGTAGTAGCTCCCCCAACTACTCTTGCAGGTGGTACTGTACTAGGCATCCACAATCTAGCGATCGTTGCTCCTCAGTTCATTGTACGTTTCATCACAATGTCTATTGTGGTACCTGATCCTCAGACATCTTTCAGGTTGCTATCGTGAATAGCATCATCTTTCGAATCGTCGATGAGTCTGCTAACATCACTAGTGGGGGAGGTGGAGGTTCAACCTATTATGGCAAGACTGGAGTTGGCTGGGTCCTGCGGTTTGGCGGACTATGCGCTTTCTTCGGAGCATTCGTCGCTCGTATGGTACCCCTAACACCAACCGAGCGAGAAATGCGCAGACGTCTGGGTGAAATGCACCTGCTTGGCGAAGAGCCTGCCCCATAGTACAGATCTTTCTTCTATGTTCTCTTTGCTTATCATTTTCACAGTGCGGTGACCTGGGTATCTATTGATCCAATTTTCATACTTTGGGCTAGTCTATGATTCCTCTCATGTAACTTTCGAAGAGCTCATCGTTTTTTTCTGCAATGCTATCCTAACATGTATTTGCTATCTCAGTCGCTGTGATATGGAAAGCATAATGCCATCCATTGCAGTCCATTGAAGAAATGGCACGGCAAGGGACTAGAACCATGGGATGCTTCCATTCAGAAATCGTGGATTTCACTACAGAAATCACATTCATTCTTCCATTGCCATAAAGAGGAAATGAGTGGACATACGAAAAGACAGAGCCTTGGGAGCGTAAAACACTCTAGCAGACAATACTGTTTCAGGATTTAGAGCATGTGATAGCTGCGTCCTCAAATGCAAATTATCTGGATTGTGCTCATGTCAGAATTGTTCGACCGCACGACTGTCGCCAGGAGGTTTACCGTCTCCTGTTCCAAACAGAATTTTCGAAATGACCGGGCCGTCCACAAATCTGAGAGTTTCCTGGTATATTTTAGACCCCTTCCCAGTTGTTCGAGCTGGAAAGAATGTTTGAATTTCATGATACGAGGACGGGTATTTAGGACTTACACCGATGCAACCTGGATTCTGATAAGTGGATCTCAGTTTCTCCTTCATCGTCTACGACTTGTCGACGCCCAGTATGGAGTAAGACTTGCTTTTCAACCAAAGCGTTCTTTGGTAACTTCTTTACTGAGACAAACAGTGTTGGTGAATCTGGAAGCTGCGTTTACAATACGGAAATAAAATAAGATAAGCCCCTCCAGCACACAAACGGCGAAAAGATAGACGGACATCAAGAAGCTTATGACCTTTGCGCGCGATGTCAATGTTGTTCGCATTGTCGAGGAAGTAGATCGCAGACTGGGTCAAACCCTCCCAACCATTACGAAGAGCTGCTGTCACTCGCGAAACGTGCTGCGAGGATAGAGCAAATTCCGTTGCCAATGATGAGGGAGAAGGTAGAGTCAGGCTGCTCGGTATAAGCCCGATTTGGCCAGATATTGTGATCCTTTCGTCTGCCTGTACGGACAGTAAACGCGACGCCGTGATTTAGTCAAAAGAATATGTACCACTATGGCCTGCGAATACGGCCCGATGTTGGCAGGAGCCCAGTAACTTAACCCTTGGACGTGTAGAGCCTGCCGAGAAGATGGCGAAGGCTCGATAAAAGCAGTACAGTCGAGCCTCACTCGAATGGGATGAGGAAGATCAACTGCAACGCAAGCGCGTGAGGGCGGGCTTGTTCCAAAGTATTTCCCATAGACAGCGTTTACCCGAGCAAACAAGTCGATGGAGGAGATGAAGATATTGATGTTAGTGCAATGAGGGATTTTGAGCTCATATCGTCCCAGATGTTCTGATCATGAAGTGTCAAACACGTCGATTGTTTTGCATGATAATCATTGCTAACTAACCTTGTAGGATGGTGAAGCATTCCTCGACTTCATCTTCGAGACTTATCTCCGTCCCAGAGTCAGGGGTGCGACGTTGTATGTTGCAGACATTCACGCAGTTGCCGACCCTTGAAGTGGAGACGCCAATATCTGGCTCAGCGGTAGTATCGAGCTCTTCAGGCGGAAGGTCACCATCCACAATCAATCCCGTTCTGAGATTGTCTTCCACAGTTTGGAATAATTCCTCTAGAGGCGGGGGAATGGCCAGAGTGTGATTGTCTGCGTTTTCTTTCGGCAGTAGTTCTGCGTCTTTGATTCTGAGATATGCAACTGTCGCGAATGAGCTGTCGGAGTGGATGACAGTCTCGACATCCTTTCTGCGTGACCGTGATGAGGAATAGAGGAGGGAACATAGGATTGGCTCTCACAGCTGGATTCTTCGCTTGAACAATGGACAGTCAAGGGTCAAAGATTCATATTCACCGCCTTCGCCACAGACGTGAGACCCGTAGAGAGTGTTCTATTGATCGATGAGGGCTCGATAGCTCAGAAGGCACCGGGATTCGTACAAGTTTTGTTAGGTGCGGTTGCATTTGTGATAATGTCTTTCCCAGATGCTGAGGAGTGAGTCCAATTCCGGCGACCTTGATCAGTATCGCTTCCATCCCTGCTTCAACCATCTCGTTGAGCAATTCCGCCTGATCGCGTTGCCACAGGTATGCCAGGGGAGTAAGTCCAAGCCTAGAGCAGCTACAAAGTTTGGATATTAGATTTTGCCGAGAGTCAGAACCGAGGAGGCCTACACATGTTCCACCCTTACACGCTGATAGTTTGACAGGATCGCTCCAACGGATACACCTTGAACATCAGGATGAGCGGCCTGTTACTCTCGGCATGTGAGTAGAAACGCGACCTGAACCTGAAAAGGAACTACCTTGACTGAAGCCAATAACTCGTACAAATCCTCAGTCTCATCGCCTTGCACACCAGTAGCCTCTTTACCAAGTTTACTTCTCGCACCATACTCGGAACCTTGCTCAACCGCACTTCCCGTGATCACGCGTCTATACAACGGAACGTCAAGTGCACGCGCAACGAAGTGTATAGCATCCTGTCCGACAGTCTGATACAAGAACGAATCAAGCTCCTCTAGAAGACAAAAAACAAGAGTTTGGTCGGTGGCAAGCGTTAAACCAAGATCAAGGTAGAAACCACCAGACCTTTTCCAGGTTCTGGCCCAAGAGAAGCAGCAGCTACGAGTTCATGACCGTTCTTCTGACAGTGTAAGAGATTAAAGCAGCTATCTTTGCCACCGCTGAGGAGCGCGACGTATTTCATGTTGGTGGTCTCGAAGCGCTCAGCGCTTTAAGATTGATTTTTGACGTCCCTGATTGGTTCTGATCTGAAGGTGATCTTATCGGGAAATATAATTATCGCGGTGCCAGGAGTCCTGCACCTGATTTGACTCGATCTCAACTTTGGTTGACCTTTACGATTTCAATAACGACGAGCAATCACCGCGTTGTAGAAGATGCCAACTATTGCTGTGGACAAGGCTGACCTTTGGGAGCGGTTGGGGCAAGAATTCTGTGCGTAAAAGTGGCTAGTTCTCGGGTCCACTGATCTGACTGGGCACAACAGCAAGCGAGGAATTCGATAAATTACTTTTCGAATATGGCTTGGAATTAGACGAAGATGTGCGCTCAGGACGTGTAGTCCGTTTCTTGCATCTTGCTGAACCCATTGCCTAGACCACAGAAGAAGTTGAAGAGGCCAGAAAGAAAGGTTTGCCCGCGGAACGTCCGGTATGGCTAGGAGCTACACCAAAATTCCGAGTGATAGCTCACTCTAGCCTTTGCAACTACAGCAATTGAAGATCGAGACTCCCGCGAATAGGTGCGCCTTTACTGCGATTTCGGGAGAAGAGAGGCTAACGCAAACCGCCACCTAGATATGATCTTCTTTGCATAGAGGGTATCTCAAGAGCCCTGGGTACCTTCTTAGGCAAGACTCCTGCTCCAAAATACAAGCTTGTATACCCTCCCGGAGGAGAAGCGAACCTTTTGACTATTGGTCTTCACCCTGACGTACGTGATACTTTATACTATCAGACCTTCAACCTAACCTTTCGAGTGTACTTCAGACTGCGAAAATTCGACCGCTCTTCGCCGGTGCGATTCTCCGAAACGTCAAGTTCACTCCAAGATCATACGCGTCTTTCATCGACCTTCAAGATAAGCTGCACCAGAATATCTGCAGAAGAAGACAACTCGTCTCTATTGGAACTCATGATCTCGATACACTTACCCCTCCCTTCCGCTATGAAGCACGACCTCCCCAGGACATCAAGTTCGTTCCTCTGAATAAGCAACAGGAGTACACTGCAGAGCAGCTGATGACCGTCTACGAGGCGAGTTGTGGCGTTTTCCCCACTTGGATTTATGTAACTGATTTAATCTAGTCCGAAAAACACCTCGCAAGATACTTGCATATTATTCGAGATTCACCAGTATACCCAATCATCTACGACGCTGAGGATCACGTCCTTTCAATGCCTCCCATCATCAACTCTGAACACAGCAAGATTACCTTTAACACTCGCAACGTCTTCATTGATGTAACTGCCACGGACCAGACAAAGCTTGATATCGTCGTCAATATGGTCGCAACAATGTTTTCTGAATACTGCGAGGAGCCGTTCACGTAAGGACAAATTTAGTATTCTGACCTTCATGGTAATTAATGAGGTTCTCAGCATTGAGCCCATCAAAGTCGTCCTACCTGACGGTACAGTTCGCGTCACACCCGACATTTCTGAGCGGGAGGCTGTCGCCCATGCCTCATACATCAACTCTTGCACCAAGCTCAACCTCAATGCACAGGAAGCTTCAACGCTTCTGCAGAAAATGAGCCTCCGTACCGAACTCTCGCCTACAAATCCCGACCAGATCATTGTCAACATTCCAGCTACTCGGCCCGACATCCTTCATGAATGCGATATCATGGAAGATGCGGCTATTGCGTACGGATTCAACAACCTTCCAGACGTCTTCCCTACCACGAGCACTGTCGCTCAGCCGCTAGCAGTGAGCAAGCTCTCAGACGTCATCCGTCGAGAATGGGCTCTTGCAGGTTGGGTCGAGGTCCTTCCTCTCATTCTCGTAAGTCAAGCTATACTAGCCTCGATCTTAGCCTCAAACTAGTATCTCATCGACATGCAGTGCTCGCATGAAGAGAACTTTGAATGGTTAAACCACGAGGACGACAACAATACGGCAATTAAAATCGCCAACCCCAAGTCGCTCGAGTTCCAAGTAGTCCGAACGACCTTGATTCCTGGTCTCTTAAAGACCATCCGCGAGAATCGCTCGCATGCGCTTCCAATCAGGATTTTCGAAACCTCTGATGTTGCGTTCAAGGATGTTAAGCGGGAACGTCAGGCACGCAATGAACGACATGCAGGGGCAGTGTGGTGCAACAAGACAGCTGGGTTCGAAGTTGTTCATGGCCTTCTTGATCGTGCAATGAAAATGCTCGAAGTGCCTCGCATCTCGAGCACCGATAGCCAGGCGACAACCGGTTATTACATCAAAGAATCAAGCGGTGGGTTGTTGGCTACCAAATCAAAGTCCGTGATGGAGAAAGCTGATTTTGGAATGTTTACCGGGTTTCGATAACATTCTAGACCCCATGTTCTTTCCCGGACGAGCGGCAACCATCTACTATAGATCTGCCCCAGGAAGACAAAGCAAATTCTCAGCGTTCAAGCAGAAGGTCGAGAGTGTACTACACGCCACCGATGACGTCCCTATCGGTATACTGGGCATCCTGCACCCTAGCGTGCTCGAGAAATTCGAGATCGGGTTCCCTTGTTCCGCATTAGAGTTCACCCTGGAGCCATTCAAGAAGCAGATGCACAAGGTCTGGACCAATGAAGAATAGAATAGGAAGGTAGCCGGATATATCAAGGCAAATGGGTTTCAGGTACATGCGTTGTTTGGTACAATGTTTGTAGAGTCGGTCTTGTAAAGGGCGCAATGTATCAGCAGTGAGGCAGGCCAGAATGCTCTGGTACCAGATAGACCATCGATTTCAACGTGCAGTGAACTTTTGGATGGGTATAAAGGGCGCAAATGAATGGTATTACTGGGCTAGAGATAAGGTTAAGCTCGAGCCTGTCTTCTAGGACCTTCTTCTTCGCCACCCGTAAGCACTGAGCCCACAAGCCTTAATTAGAACACTTAATCAAGAGAGTAACGGATACGTACGGAGGGCTACAAAGGCGACGGCGATATACATCCAGTACTTCTGGATGAATGTCTTTTCTGGGACGGGCTGCACGGGCTGACCAGTCGGAGTGACCGGCTGTGGTTTGCGAAGCTCGGGCCTGTGAAGAAACGGAGGTCAGAGATCTTGCACGGCGAGATAAGTGCGGTGACCTCATACAGCGGAGGAACATGCGGTGATTTAAGGACGACAGTAGTGTTGAGTCCTCGGAGGTTTTGCGCAAACACGGCAAATGGCGACAGGCCACTTGATTTAGATCTGGAAGCTGTCTTGGGACAGGAACCGTCAGGTGGGATAGGCGACACAAAATAGTCCATGGCGAAGGGTCTGGCATCCTGGGTGTGGAAGACGAATGTCTGGGCAGTCACACGGGACAGATGACACTGAACGCCACAGGCGGTGAGCAGAACCCCGAGTCAGGCAGAGGGACGAGGACGTACGGCTTTCACGGAGGTAAAGTCCCAGGAAGACTGATCCTCATCCCCGCGCTGGAGAGCAAGCTGGTAGTAGAGACTATCGGCCGGGGCAGCGAGGTCGCTGACGGCGTCTGAGAAGAGGGCGAGGTCTTCGGCCAG
>JANIEX010000767.1:0-20415 GCA_027627405.1 Leucocoprinus birnbaumii
TGGAGTTTGATGTCGAACATCACAAGATGAGAGATACGTTTGTATGGAATTTGAATGGTAAGTTATTTTTATGCGGGTATGTTATGACGCGTTTGACTCACCATTGGAATTCTATTTCTCTTTTTCCCATTTGTCCTTTCCCTTCGGTTCTGATACGCGCTCGTTCGGCTCGGCTATAACGCTATTTCTTGTTCCTCCCCCTTCCCCACCCTCGTTATCGTTCGGCATCATCATCAAATCATCATTCACCCTATCAATCACTCAACCAGATCCCGTTGTAACTCCTGAGAGTTTCGCGCAGTCCATCGTTGATGACTACAACCTCGCACCGAACTATCATTCCGTCATTGTCAAGTCGATCCAGGAGCAGTTGGGCGATTTCAAAGCCCATTCGTTCAACTACGATCAGGACTCGGGCGAGTTGGTCGTGGATCTGAAGAATGAAGTGCCGATATTACAGGGGAGTCTGGATGTTGGGAAGGGCAAGTGGTGGGGGAGCTGGAGGAAGACGAATAACGAGATGAGTGGTGTGGTTGTGAGGAGTATGAGTGGGTCGCTGAGGAGGTCAAAGAAGAAGCGGAAGTTGGATTTCAATAATCCGTCGAATAGTTCGACTACGCTTAGTGAGGTGGTGAAGGTGGAGGAAGAGGAGAAGGGTGTAGTTGGCGGTGTGACGTTTGATGTACCGATGGATGTTGAGGAGTTTGGAAGGCCCATGGCGATTGATGAGATTAAGCTAGATGAGGAGTTGATGCATGAGGAGATGAGAATCTTGATTAAGGTGCGTTTCTTGTTCTCCTTGTCATGTCTTGTGTGTTATTTTTGACTAACGCGCGTGTTTTGACTATAGTTGGAGATCATCGTTGGCGCTATGAGGCTTGAAGACCAGTTTGAATGGGATTTGGAGAATGATTCGGTTTCGCCTGAAGAGTTTTCGGAGGTGTATGCGCAGGATCTTGGGTTGGGAGGAGAGTTTAAGTATGTGTCTCATTGCGTTATACTTTATGGGTTTAAGTTATTTATTGTGCTCTCTTTTTCTACAGGACCGCGATTGCTCATAGTATCCGGGAGCAAGTCCAGATGTACCAGAAATCCCTCTTCCTCGTCGGGCACCCCTCTGATGGTACGCCAATCCAAGACGAGGAGCTTCGACAAGCGTTCCTTCCGAGTATCGCGACTGGAGCTCGGCCCATGGATCAAATTCAATACTACACGCCGCTTCTTAACTCAGTTAGCGATAGTGATATTGAGCGAAGCGAGAAGGAACGCGAGAAGGAGATGAACAAGAGAAGGAAGCGTAATCAACGTGGCCGTCGCGGTATTGTTCTTCCGGATCGTGAACCCGTACGGACGTACCGAACACCTGCCATCGGTTTCCCTGAATTGGATCCTGCTATCCTCGCGGCTGTGGCGACGCAGAACGCAGTTGGCTCTCGTCGCGCTGCTGCTGCTGCTGCGTCGTTGACGATTGCTAACATGGTCGCTTCGGAGAATGGGACAGCGTTTATTCCGACACCTACGCCTATGCCGAGCGCTCCTGTGCCTCAACCGAAGGAGAAGAAGCCGAAGGGATTGTTCAAAGCGCCTAACGTTCCGAATGATGTTCTCCGACCTAGAGCACAGGTTGTTGCACCGACGCCGTCTACGGCTGTGGATGTTAGCGAGTTGCCTGCTCCTTTAGAGAATGACCCGCCACCTGCTATACCTCCGCCGCCGCCTCCGCCTGAGCCGAAGATGAAGTATGTGCCGAAGAAGAGTACGAAGGAGTTGGAGAGGGAGGCGAAGGAGAAGGAGTTCCAGGATGGACAGCATCCGAATTATATTAATGGGATTTGGCATTGTTCGAATTGTGGTTGTCCGGATAGTATCGCTGTTGGAAGGAGGAAGGGACCTTTGGGTGATAAGTCCCAGTGTGGTGCTTGTGGTAAGTTGTGTTTTTCGCTCGTCTGTTGCTGTGATTGGTTTATTGATGAGTGTTGTTTTTGTAGGAAAATTCTGGCATAGACATCGTAGACCTCGACCGGTTGAGTATAATCCCGACCCGGAGTATCATATGCGCAAGGACGATTCGAGGACGCCAGCGAAGAAAAAGGCAGCAGCTGCGTTGAGAGCTCAGAGTGCGGCGGCGGCAGCTACTCCTATTGATGTTTCTGCACCGCCTACGCCTGCGAAGAATGGGGATATTGAAACGATGTCTCGACGGTCGCCATCACCTATGAAAGATGAAGATGATTTACGAGCTATTTCGCCGGTGTCGACCGCTTCGAGTGCATCTGAGCCTCCTCTAGCTCAAAAGGTCAAGCTTAATGGCGCTGCGCACAAGTCTGGTACTCCGAGATCCTCCGGTGCCAAGGAGACTAAAGGGTCGGCCAAGCCTGTTACGCCTCGAGAGAGGGTGGATACCCCGGTGGTGAAGGAGGAGAAGAAATCGATGACGCCGAAGGTGAAGAGTGAGAATGGAGGTGGTGGACCAGAGGGATCGCCGGCTTCTAGTGTACATGCTCCTAACTCGACTTCAGAGGTTCCGACCCCGGTTAATCCTGTGGTAAGCGAGCGTTTCTTGTAATTATTGGGAATTATTGGAAGATGACTAAGATTATGTTATTGCCCTTGTTCGTGTCTTTGTCTTCAACGAAGGTTCCGCAGCAGGTCCCATCGTGGTTAACGGGCGCTCTGCAAAGTATGAGAGCTAGGTATCCTGATGATAGATTTGAGGCAATTCTTAGGAGGACAACTGGAAACCCACCGGATTGGCGGATTAGATGTTTGGATTGCCCTGGAAAGGTGAGTTTACATTTTGGCTCGCGTGAGTTAGGGGACGGAGGACTGATGATGGGATCTGCGTTAGTTATATACACCTGGACCTGGAGAGTCTTTGTCTAATTATGAGGTGCACCTAAGGAATAGGCAGCATCGCCAACGGGTGAACGAGCGAGTCTCACCACAACAAAAATCGTCATAGCTTGCGTGCTCTTGCTAAAGATTCTCTTTTTCTTTTCGCTACTACTATTTCAATTCACGGACTCGGCTTTCCACCTCTTGTTCTTGAATTCTTTTCTCTTTGACTTGTTCGACTAATTTCTCTACTCAGCTGTTTTCCTTTTTTTCTGTTTCTTTGTCTCTGTTTCCGTTTTTACCCTCTACTCTCGTTGAAACATCTCGTTGTCTCCTTGATCCTACCTACGATGCTGTTTTGTCTTATATTGTTAAAGCTCTCTGTATTGTTATATGGTTTCGATCTGTAATTACAGCTACCTGGAATATCTCTTTACTGCGTTGTCTAGACCGATGTGTGGGATCGTTTGAGGCATGGCGTGTTCGAAGCATTGATTGAGCGGACACGAGGATGTTGCTTGTAGATTTAGCTACGAGTCTTGCCTTCTCTGGTGCTTCTAGTGTTGGCTTGGCTTTCATGTCGACGATACTTCTCGGCGCCGAGAGTTATCAACGAATGTTGACCTAGCATAAAAGTAGGCTGGGCAGGAGTCTTAAAACCCGTGTTCATCATGCTCGCCAGAATCTGCGCTCTTTCATCCGTCTTCGTTTTCTGCGGGTTTGTAGTGGGCGGCTTAGTACAGACTTCGAGATGCGGATATGCATGTCCAACTACCAGTGGGATCGAGGCAAGTGCTTTGATAGCCAGCGAGAGGAACGGAGATGTTTTGAATTGTCGGTGCGCCCTTGTGACTACCTGTACCTTTGATCCTCGGAAAAATCGACATGTGTACTCTTTATGTAGTTATAGTTCAAAGCTTGTCTGTTCGTATTCGACGGCTGATGTGAGTATCTTTTTAAATCGAGTTGAGCTCCACGAGTACTGAAGTGAGTCCAGGGCAGTTTCAAAGAGAGGCAGATCCACGGAGTTGGGATTACGGAGTTTGGCGATTGTCCAGAGAAGCTGGAGTGTGCTTGATGCGAGTTCAGAAATACATTATTGGCGACGAGTCAGCTGGGGAGAGATCGAATTGGACACTTATAGCAGTTCCACCCTCGATTTAAGGTCTGCAACTCGAGCTTGACTCGTGATAGCCCCCTGAGCTTGAAGACTGGAGGATATTAATGGGGGCCGAGCTATTTGCTCACCACTGAAAGACACTGACATAGCCAATTGGCCTGATGGCCAGCTGTTGGCGAAAGCCAATGATGTAGCCAATTAGCCTGAAGGCCTGATATAAGTATGATAGCTAGCCATTGACCTAGCCAATTGGCCTGATAGCCAGCCATTGATCTAGCCAATTCACTCGATGGCTAGCCAACTGGCTCGGTGGCTATTAGCCAATCGTAGCGGCGCTTCATGCGCCCATCCCCGACTCCTCTTCTGGAAATAGCTTTATTCAACCTCACATTCTATAAATAAAAATTCATTCCCACGTGCAACACATTTTGGCAGACAGGTGTGCCGTTTAAAGCTGACAGAACCCTCCTTCTGCTTCGCAGAGTCGGGGACTGGCTCGATGGCTAGTCCATTGGCTCGATGGCTAGCTCGTTGGCTCGATGGCTAGCCATTTTGGCAAGTTCATATTAACCCTGATGAGCGGAAAGTCTTCGGGCGATGGGATTGACGAGCCGGTCCGGTGTTGGAGGGTTGCCGCTTATCTTGATCAGCCTTGTTCACATGTCATATAAGTACACAAGCCATGCAATTTAACGACATCAAGCTCAAGAAACATTCTGACCCCTACCTGCAGTGTTGTTATATTGACGGATCATCCCTCCGAACACAACATATCAGTCACTCCGCCAGCATGTCGTCTTCGCCGACTAAGGAAGTTCTCATTGTGGGGTTCGGAGCCATAGGCGCCATCTGCAGGTTCTTGTATTACCTCTGCCAATGTCACGGCTAATGTATGACTGTCTGTAGACGCTTATCTCGTTAAAAAGAGTGGACTAGCGCGTGTCACTGTCGTCGCTCGTAGCAATTATGACGCCATAAATTGTATGAAGCTCAATCAATCCTCTATTACCACTGGTCCACTGCTTATCATAGGTAATAGCTCAGGGCTTGACACTGCGCAGCAAGAACTATGGTCAAGTGACTGGCTGGAAACCGGACCGTCGTGAGTGTTATAACCATACCTATGTCAACAGAAGTTAGTACTATAAGTTCAGCTCGCTGAAATCGCCTTGCAGTTTGTAAATCCGTCGCCGAAGCGGCTGACCGGCCATACTCATATGTATTCATAACCACGAAGGCTATCCCAGAATTAACAAAGACACCGGACATCCTTAAGCCACTCTTGTCAACCCCTTATGCGGATGCTCACCCTCAGCCCACGTATGTCGTCCTTCAGAACGGGCTTAATGTAGAAAGGGACTTGTACGAAGCCATCTCCAAGCTTGAAAAGGGACCTCCCAGCATTGTTGGCACTGCGCTCTATATTTTAGCGAATGCTGTGGGAGCAAATATCGTGGAAGATGATAGTTTTGTGGGCCACCTTTCTCCTGAACATAACACCGTACTCAAGATCATTCCCCCAGAATCGACTGTTGTTTGGTGTATACCGGCATCGGGATTATAAAACCACGACGAACTCTCCTGAAGAGACTGCACTGCTGAAAGATCTAAGTACGATATTGTCAACAGAAGGCACTACCCTCACGATCGTTCCAGAAATTCAACGAATCAAGTTTAAGAAGAACTTCTGGAATGTAACATTGTCCTCACTGGCTACTCTGACGGGGTACGTAAAATACAACGAAAGTCCACCGCGGTTGTGTTTCATTAACAGAGACGACGTCCTATCACTAGTTATCGCCTCCCAGCAGTGTGGCGACCTCCTCCAGCAGACCCTACCGTTCCATCATACGAGCCTTTTGTGTCACCGGTAACCAAGGATCTGATCGATGAATACACCAAGCCACTTTTGAAAGCCACTTTGGAAGAACTGATAGCTCTAGGTCTGGCTCTCATTCAATTAAAGAACTCCCGTCAATGCTAATCCCCAAAAGCAGGCCATGCCATGGGCTTTCCCGACTCAGAGGAGGGCATTCCTTCATCCTACCCCGAGGAATTCTTAGCATTGACGAAGAGCCAATATGAGGACCCGCTAAATACACATACACCAAGCATGACCATGGATGCTCAGAAGGGTCTGCCGATTGAGGTGGAGGTAATTCTAGGAGAGGTCGTGAGGTTGGCACGGGAGTTCAACGTGTCTGTTCCTGTAAGCTGTTGAAATTCTGAAATTCGAACGAAGGTTTAACATTTGATTTAGCGGACTGAAACGATGTATGGATTACTTCTGGTTATCCAGAATCAGATCCTGCGGGAAAAAGAAGCAAAATCTTAACCGTCAGTCCAAGCTAGGGATTGGATTGGAGCGATATCGTAAGGAAGTAAGCAAATAGTACAGCACCACACCACTCGAGAATTTGATATGAATTGAGCACTTGTGTAGACCATTTCAAACAACTATTGACCTAACTACATATCGACCCGAGCTCGGTATCGAGAGCAAGGAATTGGTGCTACGGACTTTAGAAATTCAATAACACTGGCGGTATGAAAGGTTTGATCACCCCCTAGTTATTTGATCGTAATGATCGAGTCAAGCTTGAGCTTAACACTATATCAACGAAGAAATACGAAGACCCAAAGCTCCGAGAGTACCAAGAGACGGAGCCAATGAGCTGACCCTGGAGCGTTAACATATCAATGACGTGGTACACCCATCACGACCTTCATTAAACCTTTGGAACTCAGGCGAAGGACTTGACGAGCCGACACGTTGTATACGGTACTGTGCAGCGGTATCGTCCAGGCCTGATATCATCCTGATCAGGATGATTGGCTTTACGCTGCAATTATCCTGCCTTTGGCCTTCGGACTATCTGAGAGGGCCTCCTAATTGACTCTTTACTGTGCCAGTGGTTGAGAATTATCGTCAACGTTGTACCCCGAATGGTCGCCTAGAACGATGTCGCTTTCATTGGGAAGGAATGATCCCTTTGTGAGCTGTCCTCCGAGCTGTCCTCCCAGACGGAGCCGTCCCACCAGACGATCCAATCGTGACTACTAAACGCTTGATCGAAGGATATGCGCTGCCTTCCCTGAAGGCGTCCTTGAAGTAACTATTGACCTTAGGTCCGACACCTTCCCTTCCCTATACACGATCTCGTGAGGGTGATCGGGAGATGGCATTCCTTCATCACACCTTGATAATTTTGGGGAGTACACCAGGCGCTATGAAACTTGCTCAATACGCACGCACCAAGCGTGTTGCTCGCCGCACAGAAGAGTCTGCCGATCGAAGTGGAAGTAATTTTGGGCGAAGTTCTGAGGCTAGCACGAGAACTGGACGTGTCTGTTCCAGTAAACTGGCGATTCCATATCTCGGACTCGAAGTGCTGATTTATGACTACGAACATTCCATGGTTTGCTTCTGGTCGTCCAGAATCGGATTCTACGGAAAACCGATGCTATATCGAGCGGCTTGAGCATGAAACCCAAACCGGTAGTTGAAACAGCGTGATCGAGTCAGTAGGGCATAAAGACATTGGCGCCATTATTCAATGCTTGAAATCAACAGCATTTCCTCTAGTAAAGACCAAACAATGGCGTACTAATCTCCGTTTAGTTCGTTCTTGACCACTTACATGTTTCAGCTGCCACACTGCTTCCATGCACGAGGTTTAACAATAGGTTCCACAGCCGATTAAACGCCTCGTTGATGGTTTTGTTAAGCTCCTTCAGCGATGATAGATGCTGCCGTTTGCCTGGAGCCGCACTGCCGCAGCCTTGTCGGTTTGCCGAGCGAATGAGATACAAGGGCCAAGTTTGCATCTGTTTGGCAGAATCATGATGTATATAAACCTGGCCACGAGTTCTTTGCCTTGCAACTCCTCGATAGCGTTTTGTTCAACTTGATCTCTATCAGAGGTCTCAGCTGGGCAGTACACTTGCGGAGCTCCAACGTTTAGTTGCTTGCTAGAATCCATCTTCTTTACCCCCTTCCTGTTGAGCGCTCAACGTCATTCGACCTATCCTCCTACATTTTCATCATTGGCGAATAATGTCTGCAGCTCGTGGTCGAGGTCGTGGATCTGATAGAGGCAGAGGTGGTTTTCCTGACAGAGGTCGGGGAGGTTTCGAAAGAGGCCGAGGTCGAGGTGGTGGCCAAAGCCCAGCTTCATCGGATTCTGGCTTCAGGGGTCGAGGTGGCGATAGGGGCCGTGGTCGGGGAGGTAGTCGCGGTCCACCGCCAGGGTAAACCTCATTTTTATCTGATCCACAAAAAGAGATAACCTGATTTCTCTTTTCTTTCTTTTGTATTTTCTGATAGTATCTATTCTCCGCCTGGGCGTGCCACGCAGATCGATGGAAGGCTTCGCGATAAAACGCAGGACGAACTGATTCAGGCCTTCAAAAGTGTAAAAATCGATGATACGGATTTCCCTCTCCGTCCTGGATATGGGGAGAGCGGGAGACAGGTCGCATTAAGAACCAACTTTTTCTCTGTTTCGATTCCGAAAGGTCCGTTCTACGAATACAAGGTCAATATCACGCCTGCAGCCTCGGTCAGGCGTGTTAGGCGACGGATCTTTGAGCTTGCAGAAGATACCGCTATCTGGCAGACGACGTTAGCAGGTTCTGTCGCGCACGATCATTCGGCGAAGCTGGTTGCACGTCAACGGCTGCCAGAGCCACTTACAGTTCGTGTCGCGTTCTACGATGAAGATGAAGATCCTCCCGCTCCAGGCACGCCTCCAAAGAAGGAATATACTCTCACTTTTGAGTTTATTCAGGAGCTTGAGACGGAGAGCCTAAAAAGGTCCGGCCAGTTTGTATCTCTGTAGCATCAGCCATTGACTATTTCCTCAGCTTCATTGACGGAGACCCACAATATCGAGACTACGATATCATGCCGATTGTGTCTGCTTTCAATCTCATCCTGGCGGCTTATCCTAGTCGCTCAGGAGGAGGCGGTGTTATGGTCGGGCGCAACAAGTTTTTCTTGCCTGGTGCGAGGCCTGCATTCTCGCTCGGAGGTGGCCTGGAAGCCGTAAAAGGATTTTACTCGTCCGTTCGGACTGCGCATAAACAGCTCATGGTCAACGTCAATGGTGAGTGATTACTGGGGCCTCTCCAAACAACTGGTCGCTGATTATTGTTACTTTAGTTTGCACCACTGCTTTCTACAAACCTGGAAATCTCGCCGATGCCTTGAACGAGTTCATGAGGATGAGCTTCAGTGCCCGTGCAAATGCCTTCGTTAAAGGACTTCGCGTCAAGGCCCTTCATCTTGGGTACCGAAAGACGATTACCAAGGTCACGGATTATACCGCTAACACCTATATATTCGATTCTGGCGAATTCGGTGAAGTTTCTGTCGCGGAATATTTCTTGAAAAGTAAGTCGATCTTCTTCTCCCTGATGTGCCTCCTTCAATTTATCCCTTTCTTAGAATATAAACTCAAGCTGAGATACCCGAATCTTCCACTAATGGACGTCGGCGGGCAGAGGACCAACTTCCTTCCTGCCGAACTTTGTGAGATCCTACCTAACCAGCCGTTCCGTGGAAAGCTTCTCGAGGAACACACCGCTGCTATGATCACTGTTGCGGCAAATCCACCTAATGCGAATGCTGATGCCATCGAGAACCAGGGCCTCCGAGAGCTAGGATTTGCTCAGAATACGCCAACGCTAGCTGCTTTCGGTGTCGGCGTAGGGCGGGAAATGGCTACTGTGCCAGGTCGAATTCTTCCTCCGCCCAAGCCGAAATATAGACAAAATGTAGATGGTGGTGATTTTAAAGCCGACAAAGCCAGCTGGAACTTGAGAAAGGTCAAGTTCACCAAGGGCGCAGTTCTGGAAAATTGGGCCGTCCTCGTCATTCGCGATAACAACAGGGATGATTTTAGCGGCCCTGTAGATCCCCATCTAAAGGAAATCTTGTCTGGTTTTTCAAACATGTGTGGAGTGAGCGGAATGACCGTAAAGTCGCAGCCTAAAGTTGCAGATGTCGCTCTTCCCCCCAAGAACCGGAGTAGGGATCCGACCAGGAGTCAGGCTATCAAGGCCATACAGACAGCAATGGGCACCTCGTTTAAACCGAAACCGAAGATCATCTTGATTATCTTGTCTGATAGCGACCGACACATCTACGCTGGCATCAAGCGTCTCTGTGATGTAGCTCTTGACGTTGGTAAGTCAAGATAATCAGCTCGAAATCCCTTCCTCATACTCGTCGTATAGCTACTGTATGTGTTCAGTCGGGCAAAATCCGTGGTGGTAGGTCGACTGTTTTTCAAAAGGTCAACTCAAGCTGATTGACACGCCCAGGTGGCCCACAATACTACGCAAATGTTGCTCTCAAGATCAACATGAAACTCGGGGGCGTCAAGTAAGCCATTGGGCGCCCGTTCCTGAGACTGGGAAGACTAACGTGTTCTTAGCCACACTCTTGACCCGACTAGCCTCAGCTGGTTAAAGGAGAAACCTACTATGCTCGTTGGTATGGACGTTACACATCCGGGTCCAGGTTCAGTGAGGGGGACGCCCTCCATTGCTGCTGTTGTTGCTAGCTACGATAGCGATTACGCCCAGTTCCCCGCTAGTATGAAGATGCAAGAGTCAAAGAAGGAGGTATGCCCGCAAAGTTTCATGACAGAACTATAAACGCTGAGCCAGTGACAGATGATTACTGACCTCGAAGACATGATGTACGAGAGGCTGAAGGTCTTCCAAGCCAGGAACAAGGGGCGTCTGCCTGACCGGGTCCTCGTTTACCGTGACGGTGTCTCCGAGGTCAGTACTGGTTGACCTTGTTCCAGATCAATACTCATGACAAGTAATTCTTAGGGGCAATTCCAAATTGTCATCGACCAGGAAATGCCGCCCATGCTTAAGGCATTCCACAGGATTGATGTCAAGCATCGACCGAAGCTGACCATCGTAGTTTGCGTAAGATTTCTGAGGATTTAAGCTCCCCTTCATTCTGGATGCTCAATTGAATTCCAGGGCAAACGTCACCATACCCGATTCTTTCCCACCCAAGAAGGGGATGCCGATAGCAAGGCCAACCCTCTCCCAGGCACTGTTGTCGATCGAGGCATCACGTCCGTCTATAATTTCGACTTTTACTTGCAAGGTACATCATTGTCTGTCCGAGTCAATATTTATATTTAAGCTGACATTCATCGTAGCCCATGGGAGTCTACAAGGCTCAAGCAAGCCGACTCACTACTTCGTCATACACGACGAGATAGGCTTCACCCAGGATAAACTCCAGTCCCTCACCAACAGCGTCAGCTACATGTTTGCTCGTGCCACGAAGGCTGTCAGCCTTGTTTCCCCAGCTTACTATGCTGATCTCGCTTGTGAGCGTGGAAGGTGCTATTTGCATGAATTATTGCAAGGTATTCAGAGGGATGGTGGGACTGCTACGAGTGGAGATGAGGTACAAATTCGACGAGAAGCTGAGAGTTACTGGGGCAGGGGACCAACTGGTGCTAATATAAAGGATATCATGTTTTACCTATGATTTGTTTTTGCTTCATCTGCTTCGAATGTTTCAGGATTATTCCGCATTGTTGTACATGTAACACTTGTTTTGTATTTTTTTGTATGATTAGGTTCAATGTTACTTATACCGGTCACTCCAAACCTTTTAGATGGTGAGAGACACCCATGAAACAAGCTTCAAATTGAACCCCTTGCACTTTGAAACTGATTCTTTGATTGGTGTTTGCACATGCTTGGGCGATATTGACGTATATATGCCCGGACGAGAGTACAACAATCTTTGCACATCTCCTCGACGGTGTTTTGCTCAACTTCTCCTCTTGCAGAGGTAGAGCTGGTCAACACACTTACGGAGCTTCAAGTAACTTAAACCAACAGAGTTGACAACACTCCTTCCCTATTTACCCCTGATTTCATTTCAGTGAGCCATGTCTACAGCTCCAAGTCAGCGAGGTCGTGGTCGCCATGGTATGGGTCAAGGCCAGAGAGAGCATGAAAGTAATCAGGGAGCTGTTTTGCGTAGGTCTGATCATGGCTCCCGAAGAGGTAATAAGGGTAGTGGCGGTCGTGGCCCGGCACCAGGGTGCGTTGACTCTTTCGTTCACTGTATGCGAGCGCCCTAACTTCGTGTGAATTCTCATAAGAGTTTATTCTCCTCCTGGTCGCGCCACCCAGATAGACGCAAGACTCCTCGACGACACTCAAGACAAAGTCGTGGAGGCATTCAGGAATACTCAAGTCGACGATACGGATTTTCCTCTCCGTCCCGGTTATGGAGAGAAGGGAAAGCAGGTTACATTAAGGACAAACTTCTTCCCCATCTCGATTCCGGAAGGTCCTTTCTATGAATACAAGATCACTATAACGCCTTCAATCTCAATCAAAAGCGTTAAAAGGCGTATCTTTGAACTTGCGCAGGATATGTCGGTCTGGCGATCAACGTTGGCAGATTCTGTCGCTCACGATTACTCGGCGAAGCTCGTCGCCCGTCGACGACTTCCAGAGCCGCTGGTTGTTTGTGTCCCATTCTATGAGAAAGGCGAGAATCCACCCACCGCGGAGACGCCCCTCAAGATGGAATATTCCCTTTCCTTTCAATTTGTTCAAGACATAGAAACGGATGGTCTGAAAAGGTCTGATACATCCTATCTCTTGGGGTGAAGTACTCATGCTCTCTTAGGTTTATCGCTGGCGATCCTCAGTACCGGAATTATGACATCATGCCCGTTATATCGGCCCTGAACCTAATTCTAGCTGCTTATCCTAGCCGCTCAGGCGGAGGCGGGGTCACAGTGGGACGCAACAAATTCTTCATGCCAGGTGCAGGTCCCACCTCCTCTCTTGGTGGGGGCCTAGAGGCAGTCCGAGGCTTTTACTCTTCGGTTCGGGCTGCGCATCGGCAACTCATGGTCAACGTTAATGGTACAGAATACATATATACAATCCTTCCGGAGGATCATTCATATTAATCAAGTTTTTTTCTAGTTTGCACTACAGCATTTTACAAGCCTGGAAATCTCGCCGAGGCTCTGATCGATATTAGGAAGTCTGATTTCAAATTTGCACGGCTTGGTGCTTTCGCTAAAGGCCTGCGAGTTCGGGTCACTCACCTCAACCATCAAAAAACGATAACCGAAGTTGCCAAGGATAGTGCAACATCCTATATATTCAGCTCTGACGAATATGGAGAGGTTTCCGTAGCAAAATTTTTCTTGAAAAGTAACTTTCCTCTCTTCCTCATACGGCGCTCCGGCTTAATTCCACCTGTTTCTAGAATATAACATTGAATTGAAGTATCCAGATCTCCCGCTCGTTAACATTGGCGTCAAGAAGAGGACCTTACTCCCTCCTGAGGTCTGCGAAGTTCTTCTCAACCAAACGTACAAAGGAAGGCTTTCTGAAGGGCACACGGCCAAGATGATCAGTTTTGCGGCGAATCCTCCGGACTTCAATGCCCGAACTATTGAAAATAAAGGTCTCCAGGAACTCGGATTCATGCAGAACGAATCAAACCGCGCTGCATTTGGGGTCAATATTGGGAAGGAGATGGCAACTGTTCCTGGCAGGATACTTGCTCCTCCTAAACCTAAGTATAGACAAGGCACGGATGGTGGCGATTTCAAAGACAAGAAAGCCAGCTGGAACCTGAGGGGAGTGAAGTTCGCAAGCGGCGCAATCTTGGATAATTGGGCTGTTCTCCTTATTCGCGACAGTAGTCGCAGCCATGATTTCGAAGGATCAAACGACCCTGAGCTACAACGCATTTTGAAAAGCTTTATGGAGACGTGTAACAAAAGCGGTATGGACATCAGAACTTGGGCCAAGATCGTAGAAGTCGACCTTGTCCAGACAACACGAGCTGATCCTGCAATGAGTCCCGCTATCAACCAGATACGGACAGTGGTTGATGAGCTGGTTCAAGAAGCAAAACCAAAGCTTATTATGGTCTTCTTGTCTGATGGTGACCAGCATATCTATTCTGGATTGAAACACCTCTGTGATACCATAAACGACGTTGGTCAGTTGATTCCCCAATTCACTCTAGATAATTGGATACTGATATCTTACTTTGAAGCTACTGTCTGCGTCCAGTCTGGCAAAATTTGGAAAGGTAATGTCAATGTTCATCTAGGAGACTGATTTCTCTGACTTCTATGCTCAGCCGGTCCTCAATACCACGCGAATGTTGCTCTTAAGCTGAACATGAAGCTCGGAGGTGTCAAGTAAGTGGAATTCATCACGTATCGTGCCGAGTTTGGTAATCAAACGTTCCATAGCCACACTCTTGATCCAGGCAGCTTGGAATGGCTAAAAGAAAAACCTACAATGCTTGTCGGAATTGACGTTACTCATCCTGGAGCAACTTCGGTGAAGGGAACCCCTTCTATCGCCGCTGTCGTAGCCAGTTGCGAGCTTGACTACTATGCTCATTTCCCCGCTAGTTTGAGGATGCAGAAATCAAAGAAAGAGGTGTGTTCGTAAAATTTGCCAGTCGCGAAGGCAGAGTTGAAAAATTCTCCAGATGGTTACCGACCTTGAGGAGATGATGGTAGAGCGATTGCAAGTATTCCAAGGCAAAAACAAGGATACCTTGCCTGAACGTGTAATTGTATATCGTGATGGAGTTTCCGAGGTGAGTGAATGTTTCTTCCAAGAGTGCTTCGTTGACGGTCGACTGGCTTAAGGGACAATTCGGAACCGTTATTGAGGAAGAGATGCCTCTCATCATCAGTGCTTTCCGGAGGATGCATTCGGATTACCAGCCTAAATTGACCAATCATCATTTGCGTAGGTTCATCTACCCAGCCGGGTTCCATGAGACTGAAAAATGTACTAGGGTAAACGTCATCATACTCGTTTTTTCCCCACACAATTGGCGGACGCAGACGAGAAAGCCAACCCTCTTCCTGGCACCGTTGTTGATCGTGGAATTACCACCGTGTATCATTTTGACTTTTACCTACAAGGTACTACGTCACCCGCTAATACTTTCGAAAATATGGTTTATCCCGACCATTACAGCCCACGGAAGCTTACAAGGTTCGAGCAAGCCAACCCATTACTTTGTGATACACGACGAGATTGGCTTTTCTCAAGATATGATTCAGTCATTGACAAACAATATCAGTTACATGTTCGCTCGCGCTACTAGGGCCGTTAGCCTTGTCGCTCCTGCTTACTACGCGGATCTCGCTTGTGAACGCGGACGGTGCTATTTACATGAATTACTGCATGGTATCCGGAGTGGTGGTAGAGATGCAAGGAGTGGGGATGAACAGCAGATTCTGCGGGAGGCCCGTGAGTTTTGGAAGGAAGGGCCGACTGGTGATGACATCAGGGATACCATGTTTTATCTCTGATCCTGCGGCCATCTCACCGCCATTTGGCGTTGAATGCCTTGCGGTTTGTAATTATGCTTTAGTCGTATTTGTATCCTCAGATAGGTGTGAATACCAGACTACTGTTTTGATTAGCTAGTTGAAGCACTTGGCTCGTCCGGGAAATAGAGGAGTAGAAATAGGATAAGTCAGAGTTGATGTTTCGACAGCGATTCTGAACCAACCAGCTTATTAAAGCAATTCGCAATACATGACGAGGTGGGCTTCTCCCAAGACCCTAGATTCCCGCAAACAGCGCCAGGCACAAATCCACTCGTGCTACCAGCCTACCTAGGCTATGGCATTGGCGAGTTCCTTGCTCACGATTTGCCTTGTATTTCATTCAAACTGCATCAAACCAACTCAACTACCTTCAGTGAACGTTTGAACCTTGATCTATTTATGCTTGATAACACTGTTCTAGTAAACTGAGCCACATATTTGTTCACGAAACAAATTATTGGGTAGAGTTCTCAAGACTCCAATCTACTACAGCCTCTTCGCCCGCCATGAAGTCAGATCATGATATCAAATGGGGCGCGCCGCCTGATGGCTTGTGTGAGGCCAGATGCCTCTATGTATCACCTCACCTGAGGTGATGGGTTACAAAGACCATTGAACTGTGTATGACCCTGTCGCTATCATATTGATCGTCGCCGAAAATTGATCCTCCGGACATCCTCCTTTGTCAAGAAGACTCGTCCTCTCGTTTCCTTACCTTCCAGGACAACGATCGTCAAAATCTCCTCTAGTTCATCTTGGGTGGTCACCAGGGGTACATCAGGTCCGCGTCCCATGTTGACCAGTATGTTGACGTAAGGGTTAGTGTTGCCTATCCCTTCCGGAAAGCTAGGTCTGAAGCTTTTAGAGGATTTGATGCATTTAGTCAATAACTGCAACCTAGATGGAGAGTTTACTTACGCTGGTCTCTGAGCAATCAGGTCGTAAGCTCGAACCACGAGGGGAATCAACCACTTGATTCCCCACTGTTCTGCAACTTTAGCGTCTCGTGAGTAGTACCAGCCGATCACCGAGTATAAAGCCTGCGCAAGTTTTCCGGTAAAGATTCCATCACTGTCTAAGCCATGGAAATTTTCTCTGGTAGGAGATTTCATGGGTTTTTCATATATCGAGAAACTAGGATCGTTCAAATCGAAGCAAGAAGAGAGCTTGAGCATAGAGCCAAGGTAGCCGAAAGTCCACGCGTTGGTGACAAGAAGAGTAATGCTCTAGGCCAAAGAGAATAACAGAATAGATCAATAAGGAAATTCAGCGAACGAATGGAGATGAAAACCGGCTGACTGATATCAAGTGAGGTGCTCTATAAAGTGCATCGCGATTATGTGGGTACAGTGTCATGAATATTTCGCAAACCCAGAATTTGACTAGATGAGTGGCAATCTCGACTACATCGCAATCTGTCGCGATATCGCCATTCGCGCCGAAAATGAATTTGGTGCTCAGCGGCAACATGAGCAGAGCAGGTTCTGCCGTGGATACGATTTTGGGTGCTCTAGATTCCAAGAATTTGTAGAATTCTGTTTCAATGGTAGGGCTGGCCAGGCGCTCGTGTGTGACGTATGTTCCTTTGTTAGGATACCGCGGAGGTACTGTAATGTTTCTGAGGTAGTCCTCATTTGCTTTCTCGATGAGCGGGCGAAAGAGAGTCGATAACCAGTCCTTTGTCAAGTCCCAGCCATGTTCTTCGTAAACAGCGCCAACATAAGCTTCAAACAGATCAGCTAGAACCTTAGGCGGTTTCCAAGGGGCCTTAGTATCCCAGTCAGCCGCCCTCCGAGACTCAAAGCCGTCCAGTACAGCGTATCTCTGAAGGTGAAGTTGATGAGCAAGTCGCCCGAGCGTGTCGTTGTTCGAAACCAGCCTATCAACGATCTTTGCAGATGGGGTAGGCAAGCATTGACTAGGTCAAAAACAAGCCACTTACAACATGTTGATCAGGAGAAAAATTGTCCTCCGCCACAAGTAGTGCAGACATCAGATTTACTAGTCTGTCTCCAACGAATTCGAGGAAGTCGTTGTTCTCAGGAGTCCCGAGTATACCATTACGAGCCTGTGTCCAAGCGTCTCCCATTGAGCTGAGGCAGGGCGCGGCGAGGTTGCACCCAGTTCTCTTGGTCATTTAGGAATGAAAGCAAGCTAGACATTGCGAGGATTGAAATCCCGGAGAGATAGGTCGTCTGAGGTTGATGGATAGGGTTGAAGGGTATGGCAGCGACAAGTGGCACCAGTGGGTAGACACTAGTGAAGTGGATTGCGAACCACGACGCAAGATGCCGACTGGACTCAGGGTCAAAGCGGGCACATGATACTTACACTGGCGGTCATGCCGGTTATGTATGGGCGTTTAAGTGCTCGGACATGATATCGTTCGTGCGTAAAAAACCAATCACACGTTCATGGTAAAGATCTGCGTTATCGGCGCCGACAGTATTCACATACAAGTATTGACGATACCCTGAATACCCTTGATGTGCCCATACTACGTTTCCCCAGTCATCATTCATCAGTAGGTCCTGATAGGCTGGTATCCGGCGCTACATACATTTGGCATGTTTCGGTTAATAGTCCGGCATCATCGCTCCTAACCCTCCTCATAAATTTGCCATCAAGTTTAGAACCGAGGCAAGAGCTGCATCGCCGTCGACTCTCCAGAATCCATTCCCTTTCTTGTTTCTGGTGGTTAGACTGTTTTACCGCAGCTCAGCGCTCAGCGCTCATCAATGCCACCATCTGCAAGGTTGATGAAGGAGATCTTGCTCGTGGGCTCAGGAGTTGTAGGCGCTACATGTAAGCTGCTCTGCCTGATAGAATTTGGTGTTAAGCTGACCGTCAACTTTCTTAGATGCGTATAGGCTGAGTATGAGTGGGATGGCAAGAGTCACTATTGTGGCACGCAGTAATTATGATGCCATCAATTGTACGGAACCGATCCAAGTTTACCATCGTCGTTACGCAACAAACGAATAATATGGCTAGCTCAAGGACTGACGTTTCGAAGTAAGATATTTGGTGAAATAAAGGGCTAGAAGCCCGATCGAAGTAAGGATTTTTTCCTATGCTATAAATCTCAAATGATTAATTCCATTCGACCCGCCGAAAATAGTTTGCAGATCAGTGGCGGATGCTGCAGATCAACCATACTCATATGTATTCGTCACGACAAAGGCTATTCCAGATGTCACCGCAACCCCCGATATCCTGAGACTACTGGTATCACCTCCATACGCTGACCTTTATCCTCAGCCTACCTACCTCCTGCTGCAAAACGGGTTGAATGTCGAGAAGGACCTCTACGAAGTCATCAGGAAGCTTGGGAAAGGATCTCCCAACATCATCAGTACTACTCTTTGGTTTCAAGCAAATTTACTGGGCCCAAATGTCGTGGAACATGGAAGCGTCGTGCGTTAACCTCCTTCCTCGCCTGGGTAGATCTAGAACCTTTGCTTTCAGGATCGGGCACTGATCGGAGTTTATCGACACAAGGATTATAACTCAGCTGCCCGCACACCTCGGGGAGGAAGAAGTGCTCCAGGACCTACAGAAGATTCTATCATCAGGAGGTGGCACCGCCACAGTCGTCCCGGAAATACAGCGAGCCAAGTTCCAGAAGAATAGCCTGAATGTGGTGGTGTCTTCACTGGCGACGCTGACCGGGTAAGTGAAATATACGAGAAAAATATCATATATCTAAGATCCGTATCATAAAGCTACCTTCCTCCGGCTGTGTGGCGGTCTTCCCCCGCAGGTTCAGGTGTACCACCTTATGAACCATTCGTTTTCGACACTACCAGACATCTGATCGAGGAATACACCCTGCAGGGCTATATGTAAAGGATTAGTCGTTCTTGGTAGGTTATACTCTTATATATCCCCATCATTCAAGCTGACAATGAATTGTAGGACGTGCCATGGGTTTTCCCGACTCCCAAGAAGGTACCCCTTCATCGTACCCGGACGAATTAATGAACTTCCTAAAAGGCATATATAACGATCCTTCAAACTCCCATGCACCAAGCATGATGCTAGACGCACAAAAGGGACTTCCAATTGAAGTGGAGGTAATATTTGGTGAGGTTGTACGCTTGGCTAGAGAGTTCGGGATATCCATTCCCGTAAGTCTTCTTCAGCTGAATGATCGATTATGGCTCATTGCCAATGTATTCGTACGTGTTCTCTCAGCGAGCTGAAACACTGTACAGTTTACTGTCGGTTGCTCAGAATCAGATTCTCCGGAAACAAGAAGTTAGTCAGGCAGCGATGAGGAACAAACCGTAAGTATGATGTCGGACGTGATGGGTACGAAGGAGATACATTACTAAGTGCGTTTAATTGAATCGGGAAAAGCTTGTTGCCACTCTAACCAGTACATCACAGTCAAAAAAGCTGAAGATCATACCTCACTAAAGCAACTGTAAACAGTGGTCTAGAGTAATCCACATGAATTTCAGATATCGTCATCATCATCACAGTTGTCCGTCTTACTGTCCCCGGCTCCAAATAACCTGTCGAACCAGCTACCTCGAGTCCCTCTTGAAACGTAAGTGCGCCGTAGGAAAAGCAAACCAGGTACGAATGATCGTCGGGTTTCCAGCGGATCAGATACTTTGAAGTACTCCGAAGGTGCGAAACCGACTAGACCCTTGAAGATCTAGGCTCTTGAGCGCCTTCGCTCTGGCCTGTTCTTGTGCAAGCGTATTATAGAATATACACTCGACCCATCCTATCGACCCCAGCACCGAGCTGCCTGAAGGAGTCTATGTTCAAGGAAAATTGACTATCGTAAGAGTTCCGTAGATAAAGCGCCGAGGTTGTGGCCTGGTCCTCGAGTTTGGCACTGGTCGGTTGTAGTACGAATGAATTCCACAACGCCAATGATACGGAAAATGCGGCTTGTGCCTAACGGTTAGACAGGCAGGCCGGGAAGTATCGTAACTGAGGTCTTCAGTTGTATTGAAGCATACTGGCTACTGTCCTCCCCAGGCATCTCCGCCGTCTCCCCGGTACTGAGAGGGGCGGGAAGGTCACGAATGCGAACAATCAATCGGAGGACAC